>JAEMBT020000009.1:11203111-11413111 GCA_018873245.2 Archegozetes longisetosus | reverse complement strand
ATCATTGTTCTACAGAAATTCCATCCTGAAATGAACTATCAGCAAATAATCTGGATGTTAGAAAGCAAGAAAAATGAAATATTTGATGACTTATCGAAGTTATCTGGTACGAAATATGATTACCTCTATCAAAGCATGGTTGGAGTAGAATTGTTCCATATAAACACCCAGCGGTATATGAGTAAATCTATACTTTCGAAATCAAGTATTTTGTTCTTTTATGATTAATCAAGACCATATCGCTGTTAGATGATTGTTATATGTATACTTCTCTGTTAGGTGATGGGTATTTGTATATTTGTTTATTAGGTGAAGGGGTGGGAGCATTAAAAAATTTAAAAACAGTCTATAGAGTCCTTAAAGAGGATTAAATGATAAAATTATTAAATTTCCAGTTTGTGATGCGTTAACGTTTTATATTTCTGAAAGAAAGAATATGACTATTCATTAATTCTGTGTAGGGTGTTCAATAAATTACATAGAAATAGGCGATATAGAAAATTTATAGCTTCTAAATCGACTAGTTTAGTGATTTATATCCGATTAGAAATTTTGTTAACTTTACTTTTCATAGGGTTGCGTGGCTTGAATGGGCCTGTTTTGAGAATCATTACGGTTGGATTTAGTCATATTAGAAGCGCACTAGATAGCAACAACAGTAATTCACTAGAGATGCCCTTCTAAATTATTCATTTTGTTATTGAACTCGTTGTTCAAACGGCTAAAGCTCTTGACGCTAAATTAAAATCCGCGAAAACGCTAAAATCATGTTGATTGAAAAAGAAAAAAGCGAAATTAATATTTTTGAGAAAAACTATAACATTTATGAATTTACCACAATGAAAACCTTTGACATATCCAAAGTTATGATTAACAAATTTTACTGACTCAGCAATAGAGTATTGATGTGAACAAAGAGCTAGATTCATTAAAGTCATGGAATATTAGTACTCAGTTTTTAAAAATTAACTAGCTCAGAAATTGAAACAATTCTGAAGACTTGTCAGTTTTTTCATAATTTATATATAAATAAAATATTTAAGGTATTCAATTATATTGATAGCATGCATAAATATTTCTTTAAAATGCGTATTAAGTTTCAAATTCCAGATTTTCTAAAGCACCTTGATTGTTGAATCAAAAACCTAAAAACTAGTTACAAATAGCTGAAATATTTCCCCCATTTTATTTTAATTCTATTTTGAACAATTAGCCCTAAACTGAAACTAAGTATTTTATCTATTTAGTAGACGGTTTAGAGACGCACCTCTGTTGAGTTATTGATATCTAGTGCACTTTTAATGCTGCTCTAAATCCACCAAAGCCTAACAAAATCGGTTCTATTTTAGGTGATACACCCCAATGAAGAATGAAGTAAACAAAAGTCCCAATAATAAGTTCCCAACCGGAAACATCAGGATCTAAGCGGTTATACTTTAGGATCAATTGGGATATGAAGGGTTAATTATATAATTCGAATTGTAATTATTACAAGCTGTGTTAGATATCTGCGTACTTCTATGTAAGGTGATGAGTGTATTTTCATGTTTTTATATTGGGTATGTGTGTGTATGAATGTTTTTGTCAAGTGATGAGTGTATTTGCATATTTCTATATTAGGTGAAGGGTATATATAAACATTTTTATTAGGTGATGGGTATATATAAACATTTTTATTAGGTGATGGGTATATATAAACATTTTTATTAGGTGATGGGTATATATAAACATTTTTATTAGGTGATGGGTATATATGAACATTCTTATTAATAGATGATTATATTTGCATATTTTTTTATTAACCGGTGAAGTTAAGAAGCATTCAAATTCCGCATTATTAGTCAATATTAATAATAGCGAACTCTTCGAACTCCAAAAGAATGGTTCTAAGTGGTTAGTTTCTCGTTGAGAGGATGGGATTCTAAGTGGCTTGAATCCGATCATAAGTTTTGATGAAAGGTAAGAAAAGACAAGAAAACAATTTGTTATATCACTTACGCGGCATTGAACTTTCCAAATGTTCTGCTAGCAGATGATGAGCAATGTCTCTTTGATAGAATTGTGTACTTAAGACTAGAATTTGTAATAAATGCACCACATCGGATGGCAAAATGTATAAGAAGCTTCCGAATAAACTCATAAATATCACTATTTGTAAAATTACATTTAGGTTTTTCAAATCGATAGATAACTCTTAATTACAAATCAGAAAGTGACTAACACACGAAAACTCAAACTTAACCTGATTCAAAGAGTCGAAAATTTCATCATCTCAGAACGCATGAAACTTTTCAAGCTAAACTTTAGAATCTGTCATAAAGCTCAATGAATTGTATTTGAATTGAAATTATAGGTAAGGTTTAGGCCGATTCGTTAGCTGGTGACATGGGACTCAAGAGTGTGTACTTGGATTCAAATTTATGGTTGTGTTCAAAATAGCAATAGAGTCGTGGGACGTCGTCCATCAAAATGCTTGGTCACAATTACTCTCGTCAAATATTCACGGTTTCTGTTATCTGTTCTAAAAATGTGATCATTCGAAGATACGGTCACAGTTCCAGTAGTTTGTGCAACTGCTGATAAGCACTTATCAGCATAAGAGCATTTCAGAGAAGAAGTTTCAATGCATTCGGGAAGTGGTAGTGTCGGACAGTGAGCTACTTCTACATATCTTAGTCTCGATTGTCGTCTAT
Source organism: Archegozetes longisetosus (assembly GCA_018873245.2). Taxonomy (NCBI): domain Eukaryota; kingdom Metazoa; phylum Arthropoda; class Arachnida; order Sarcoptiformes; family Trhypochthoniidae; genus Archegozetes; species Archegozetes longisetosus. The sequence continues at coordinate 11,410,418 of JAEMBT020000009.1, read as the reverse complement.
TCATAACAGTCAGATGTGATGAGAAGAGATTTTCTTGAAAATTTAATTCCAAAATTTCGAAACATGTTACGATTTAAGATTCAACAAACGTGTTATGATAAAACTAATGATCTGGGAGCTGATATACTCAATTCGTTGTCCGAAGAGAAACTTAATGCAAGTGTTGGGTGTCTTTCAAATAATGTACACTTTCTCGAGATGAGTAAATATGATTTAGCGGTAGCGCGTCAATTCGGTCTTAAGATAATTCACATCCTGGCGATTCATAACCGAGGCAATTCAGCCTTTCATAAGTGTAAGCACTGAATTTAGAAGTAGAAGCATAGTCGAGTGGGTAGATTCAATTTGAAATGGTTAGGTTCGGTTTGAACTACTTCTGGAAGAAAGGAATTTGTTCAAAATTTTTAAAATTTAATTTGGTTTGATTTGATGAAGTTTATTAACTCTAGAACAGTAAAACGTGAATCGAAATGCCCCAAAAGTTTGTAAAATTACTATATTAAGTTTTTGTAACCATTAACATGAAATATATTCCAAGTTTTAGATTGGCTTATAAGTCGTTGACCCTTATTTCGAATATTCTACTTTATAAATTTCTTAGAAGTTGAAAATATTCAATGATCATCCTATGTGAATAACTGAGTGCAATAGAAACTATTAATTGCTGTTCACAGAATACGACTCTAGTATTTTAAAAACTTTACTTAATGTTGAAGTTCGAATAGTGGCAGAGACTTATGGGCCAACCTGATATTTTCAAATAAGTATTTAAGGGTCATATTAAAATATTAATTAATTAATTATTATATTTATACCTAAATATGATTAAGTTTAAAATTTGTTTAGCCATCAAAGTTAGGCATGAAATAAGTTTTCATTCAAAGTTGTAAACAAATTACATCGTAGATGACAATACCAATAACTCAAACACTTTAACTGCTGTACACCCTATCCTTTCCTTTGAAACACTTTTCAATATCAATAGATAGGTGAAAATATCCCAAATATACTGAACTACTTAGGCTGAATCATTTTACTGTTCTAGGGTTAAATATTTTTAGTTAATTTGATCAAGTCAAACTAAATTATGATGATCAAAATTTTACTTTTGCCATAATTATTACAATAGGTTAGAGACTTATCTCTAAAAACAACGTAACTTATTTTTGAAATCATAAACAAAACTTATAAAATGATCACTTTTCCAGTTACCTTATTTTTGGTTTAATTAAGTATTTAAATTTCTAATTAAAAAAATTCCTCTTGACACCATCAAAGCCAAAGAAAAGTGATCTGCTCGTTATTCAGGGATTTGTTCACTGCCTTCGTAAGTCAAAAGAGAACCTCAGAAGAAATTTTTGTCTTTGGATGACTAATGTTGACCTTTGTACTTAACACTAAAAACGCTTTGAATTTGACTATGATACAAATGTGAATATTTAGTGCATTAGTTGAAAAGCAACTTTAAAAGGGATAATCAACACATTGTGCAATAGTTGCTAAACGATATGAAATCTCTACTGATTCGGGAAAATTATATGGTGATACATTGAAGCGACACATATTTAAAGTATCATATCGATAGCCACACACTTCGCGATCACGTAACTCAACGAAACAATCAGAATTATGCACCAGATCCCGGGAAAAATCAAGTTCGTAGAGTCACGAATAAGATCGAATACAATGCACTATCAACACATGAGCTATCCACCAACATCATCGCACTTGGTTATTCATTACTTTCACAGACTGCAAGTAGTCAACTCTATTCTGTCAATAATTGCTTAGTACAACCAGAGATATCGTCAAAATGGACAAGCGCTCCTGAATCCAAGGGTCTATTCGATTTGGTGATGGATGCGAACTCGCGACATGCATAAATAAAAAGTGGTGATATCTTTCTTCAGTTTGACAATGATCTGCCAGATGGTTGTGTCTTGATTTTCAAGGTCTACAAAAACCTACGAGCGATGTCTAGCTGAGACCATTGGTATGTTGATAATGCCTTCAAGATTGCTCCACCTCTATTTGATCAGCTTTACCCTATACATCGATTCCTTCAAACTAATATTTTAACTTCCATTTATACGCAATACAAAATCGAAGAGAGTTAACTTGTGATAGCTTCTTCGCTGTTTCTAAAAATCTTCAACAATCTGAATCCAGTTTTAATTATAGCAGACTTCGAACTGGCTACTATTAATGCTTTAAATAGTGATTTCTCAACTACAACGCTCAAATTTGTTTTTCCAGTTCAGGCAGTGCTTTTAGGGCAAAATTCAATCACCACTCTTCTATGATACTCACAAAATGTATCCGATAAATATGACGCTAAGCATAAAAATAATTGCAACTTTGTTCCATCTACGATGTGTCATCTCATCATCATTGCTCTTCTTACTCGATCATTCTATGTAGTCCATAGATAACGAGTCTTTCTGCACGTATATTAGATTATGCTGAAGACACATAGATTGGACATAAGCAAAGCAATCGAAGGCCCCTATTTTTGCGATCGAGATATGGAATCGCCATGTTGTTGAGGGTTAGCATTGAGTTTTCGGCTCTTTACTCGATACTTATCATCCTATAATCTGGCGTTTCACCAATGTCTTAAAAACTCGGAAAGGAAGAGGTATCGCGAGGCTTCCTCTTATTTGAAGAAGAGTGCGGCAGATTATGAACAAATCCCTATCGTAGCTTACCTTGAAGGGCTACTCAAACTCTTTCTTTTTAGTCAATTTTTATTTTTGCATTTGAATCTATTGTTCCATCTCAAAAATACTTTATCAAGTCTGTCTTAACAAAACTTTAGAATTAAAAACATAGTAAGTTGCGTATTAAACCGTGTTCTGCGCGTGAATCAAATTGCAATCGCACATTAAGTCGATTTCACATTATAATGTTTTGTGGTTTGTAAAAGAACGGCTTAATGGGCGTATAGATTTTGACTCATTTACAGTATTCACTGCTTAATATGCAACGTACGATACACTTTATTGAAGTTGGATTGTCGAGGGCTGAATTGTTGGGAGTTGAACTTCTGGGACTGAATTGACGTGCAACCTCAAATATTTACGTCTAATATAAGAATCAAGTTATCAAATTTATAAACTGTTATTTTGCAATCAATTATATTCTTGCAAAATGCAAAACATTAATTGCGGATTTGAATGAGTACAATTTATTATTTACTGTAACATGATTAATAAAAAGCTAATTCAATAAGTTAATCAATTGATAGTAGACTTAAGCTGAATCAGTAAACATTTAGTGTTCATTGAAATAATAGTAGATTTGACTAGAATTAAGGCCTTAATGTTTTGTCATATCTTTTTAGTCGTTATCTGTTCTGCGTAGTGGGATCGCCTCTATTTTATGTAGAGTGGGCACTCGTGGAAAAATTAGAAAAGTTCCTTGAAACCTCAGGGCAGTCCGTAACCAGATTTGAGCTCTGGTGGGGCTAAGACTAGGCTTTTTACTCATAGTGAAAAGGTTTTACGATGTTACTATAGTGAAATGTTTGAAATGTACTTCAGTTTTTCATGGTGTTAAAGATTGCCAACTAATCGATTGTTTCACTAGTTAAACATATTTACACACAATTTCCTGAAAATATCAGGTGGGGCTATAGCTCCCTTAGACACATACAGTTAAATCCAAAAGCTGTGTACATTTTTACTTAAGATATATACTAAGGGTATTACAACTTTATTTGCCTCGTGTTTAACAATAAAATTAACACTGCACGAGCTTTTTATGTAAATTTTTAACATGCTCAATATGATCCCCGTCCATTGAACTTATCAATCGGCAGCGGCGTTTCCATCCATCGATTGCGCATTTTACTTCTTCGGAGGTAAAACTGTTCCATATCTTATTACAAACTTTCCAAAGTCCTCCAATTGTAGTAGCCTTTGACTTGAACAGTTCCTGTTTTAACCGACCGAAAGCCCAAAAGTCACATAAAGATGCATCAGGGGATTTCACTGGTATTTCACTCTTTTTGATAAAATTTATGCCGATTAGATTTTCAAGATTAGTGGGATAATCGATGGTTTTAGATGAGGTGTGTGAAGTGGCCTTATCATGGTGAAAGGTCACTTTGTGGACCTCACCGGGGTACATATGAGGCATATATGCTTCAAGAATTGGTCTCAAAACATAGTCCACATTATAGTCTGCGTTTATCTTAACTTTTGGTGGCACTTTGATTAGGGGGAGAACACCACGACCGGACACTGCTGCGACTACCATAAAGCCCTTAGGCCAACTTTCAGTACAGAATTTGAGCCATTCTTGAGGTGGAGTTTCTCCACATTTAACATAACAAATCTTTCGCATGCCATTACAGTAACTTATGTACACCCATGCTTCGTCAAGTGTCACAACATATTCTGACCTATGACCCGCGAGGACATTCTCATACAATTTTCTACAATTCGTTTTGCGATTTTTCTTTTGTATTTTAGTGAGACTGTGAACTTTGGCCTTTTTCTCGTTTGCATATCCAAATCCTCATGTATTATTCGGTTTACTGATGCTACACTAATACCATATTTATTTGACATAGCATTTTGTGATACTGGGTTTGGGACAGATACTTCTTTTGCAATTTTCTTAACCATTCCCTTAGTTCTTACATTACGGTTATTCTTTCGTTTCGTTATTTCACTACCCGAAACACGTGCAATTCTCGTCTCGCCGATACTATTGATAACGTTATAAATTGTTCTTTCGGATACACAATGTCCGGCATCTTTGAGTTTATCTCTTATCATTTTACGGCTTTTAATTTCTTTGGAAAGAAGTATAATGAGTGATTCAACTCCAGATGCTAATATCTTTGGCATATCTGAAAATTTTTGGATAAAACTTTACGGTCATAAAATAGGATGTTTACACTGTATTTTTGCCAAAGGGCATCATAACGCACGCGTGTCTTCGTTATTGAGTGTGGATTTTATACGAGGCAAATAAAGTTGTAATACCCTTAGTACTTCACTGTATAGCAAAGATCTTTAGAAAGTTATACTCATCAAAATTATACCATCATTCATAAAGATAAGCTTTGAATGAATGTGAATCAGGTTCTAACTTATTTATCATAATAACAAAGTAAACATTTTTAAGATTTTAACTTGATTTTTTAATATTACTGAAAAACGCAAATTTGCCACTTTGCCAGATAGCTATTATCTTTATTTTCTCACTTTGAGTCATTTTCGGGACCATAATTAAAGATTTAAATTTGTTTTAATTAAAATTACTTTCAAACTGAGAACGAATGCATGCTGTCAAGCTTTGTCATTGTTCAGTTCTTTTTTAGAGCTGAACTTAAGTTTTTAATATGATTTGAATGGTCATGAATTATTGTCCATAATTTAATGACAAACTATACAATCGAGTAAATAAAATGCTATACAGTAAAGTATATATTTTAAGTAAAAATGTACACAACTTTTGGATTTAACTGTATGTAGCTACGGCACTGTTCAGGGGTATTGTGAAATTCATCGCCTACCGAAGGCAACAACAACCAAAACAAGAAAATCTCAGAAAAGATTCAGTCGTAATCGAGTGTATAAACTTAATGATTCCGATGAGAGCCTCAAAAGATTGTTTACGATATTTATCAGTAAAAGCAGAGAAATCTTTTTCTAAATTCAAATCATTTTTAGCCGATTACAAACTTAATTTTACTGTTGAAAATATTGAAAAAGTAAACGCAATCCATCTTAACAGTCGTATTCAAATAGAATAACTGAATTGAATTCAAGGTTTTTAATAAAGTTTAAAAATTTGGAAATGATATTAAGGCAAATATATTAATATTTGATACACAACACTAATGGTTGGTACGAGACTTCAAAAGTCTTGATCTCGCTCAGAAACTTCAACTTTCGATCCCGATCGAAATAATCGAGATTTTCGAAAGCGCAGAATCAAATATTTAAGTCTAGAAGTGTATAGACATTGATTAGGAAAAACTGTTAAAACGACAAAATTTATACATTCAATCTAAAGCTTTCGCCTGAAAGCAATACCAATATTTTATTGAAATCTTTAAAATTATTCAAATAAGCTTATTTTCAAATACAAGCTTTAAGTATAACTAATCGATTGAGATATTCGTTGATTTAGTTGTGAATAATAGACAAAAATTCATTCAATAAATAAACAATCAATTAAGAAGTGATATCTTCACTCTTACTGAATGAGAGCTTAGCACGAAATCAATATGTTATTAAAATATACATATATATATTGATATTTTTATGAAGTTATATTCTCAAATTTGTACCATTTGTTTATTTTGCACCGCCAATATTTACTCAATAGAGGTATTTATGTCAGCATTTATTTCAAGCACATTATGAATTCAATGCAAATTTTCGATCGAAATAGTACAGTTGTGTTAACAGTTAAACTGTTTAAAGGTCTTTAGTTGACGTTTTACAAATGAATGATTAAACATCGTTAATAAGCTATTAATTTTTTTTCATCAATTGAATATAAGATATAAATACAATCGTATTCACATTCGTATTGTATATAAGTTTAAACTTGGACTTTGGTGAATAAGGTAGTTAATGAACTTATGGCGAATAAGGTGATTGATGGGCTTTTGATGAGTTTTTATGAGATAACAATTCTTCTAACAAAGCAGAGTTGGAAACTGTAAAGGTTTAGATATTAGTGGAATGCTTTTATCAAATAACTATTATATGCATAAATATGATAAGGTACACATTTTTCCTTAAAGAGGTTTTATAAATATTCGAACCCTCAAAATGTTAGAAATCGTGCATAAACAAACACGTTTCTCCACTGCAATTCAATTACAAATTCGTATTGATTATTAAAAAAATTTTGGATCATCAACTTTTGTACGTCTTTCAGACAGTATAGTATTCATTTGCTCATATATACAATGTGTATCATCTAATAACTGTGTGACCTGAAATTATTTTTTCATTAAATGGTCAAACAGTGAAAACAGCCAAACCCGTAGCTTAAATGAATTGTTCTGTACATTAATATACAGTACCTCTTTATATTGAGAAAATTGGTAGTCACACAGTCCTTAAATAATAGACACTATAACATATTATTTTACTATGCGATCTAAAAGGTGTATAGAAGCTGGTCATCTACAAAAATTTCTCATAATAAATTTGTTTTCCAATCTAATCAATTCGTAATTGAATTGTAGTGATGTAAAACACTTGTTTATGAATGACTTGTGACACTCTGAGAATTCTCATCGTTATAAACTACTTTAGGCAGAAATGAATATTTTGTCATTTTTAAGCATATAATACTTATTTCGTAAAAGTAACTTCATTTAAGTCGAGACTTCTACAGTTACCTAATGTTTCTTGTAAGATTGATTAGCTCTTATCATGAAATCATTGAAGTAATATCTATAAAATAATTTCAAAGCTCAATAATATTCTCAGATCTTTTTGACATCATTTCAGAGCATTTCGATAACAATATTAATATATTTTTCAAATTTGATAACAGTTACTAAAACTGAATGGCGTTCAATATGAAAAGTGATTTCAATCCTTCACAAATATTACCGTCAGAATTGTTGGTCACTTCTGCCGGATCTCATTTATATCGAATTGGTATATCTCTTTTCCAGAAGGGATCGCATAAAAGGAGTAGACTTCATAATCCATTACTGGTTGCTATAGCGAATTCGATGGTTATGATCAAATTTATCACTTCTTTACTACTACCAGAAGATAATCCTGAATATTTCATAATAATTGTCGATTTCTCATACTTTATTAACGTGAGAATGCACTTTAATACATTATCGGTAATAATAATTTCCTTAACACTCGTTACACAATGGATTCATTATAGAAATTACAAGAATAATGAATTTCCGAATTATTTGAGACCTTTTGAAATGGTATCGGGACTCACTTCATCACTAAGTATTGGACTTTCAAATGAAGACCGAATATACAAATTCATGAAAACAGCGAAACGAATATTCTATGTTTGCGATAATCTCTCAAAACCCGTAATCATAACAGTTGCTTGTATTGGTTTGAATCTGCCGATCTTTTTCAACTGCTCTTTCATTCAATTCATTTTCTATGTATTTCCCCTAAACTTGATCTTCGCTTATATCGGTTATCACATCTCCATAGTTGTTATGTATCAAATCGCCTACTTCTACCTCATTTGTTATTACCTGTCGATGAAATCTGAAGAACTGAATGACAAAATTACGGCTTTTACCAAAAGCAAATCTAAATTGACGAACAAAGGAGCTATGGCTATAATGAAGACTTTGGAAACCAACTGTTTGGAAATCGATTCGTTTAACAAAGACTTTTGGTCGAAATATTTATTCTGGGCTTGGCTGACATACTCTATCATAATTGACATATTCATGTTCCTCGGCATCTTCTCGAATACTGTATTAATAATGAAATTGACTTTCATTTATGGTTCTCTTTGTTTCATATTGCCTCTGATATTAATCGTAAGTTGTGCCTCTTCTGTCTATAATCAAACTAACAAATTCTATTGTATATTATTGGGAATCGTGCTCACACCTAACAAGTTGTCTTTAAATAATGCCACACACATCAAGGTTTGTGAAACTTACAAAAATCAAACAATTACTCATTGAGTAAATGATGATTTGAATTGTTTTAGTTGTCGTCACTCATCGAGAGATTGAGTGAAAAGAAAACTGGATTCTATTGTTGGAAACTATTTATTATAAACCACTTTCGTGGATATGAAGTAAGAACTTATTTGTAATATCATATGGATTTTAGACTATTTTTACTATTTATAGATCATGGCTGTGACTGTGGTTTATATGCTGAAGACCATAGAAATTTCGTTGTATCGATAAGAGAGTGTGTTGGAAATCGTAAGCTTCTATTAATGTTCTCTATCATATCTATTTCTATAATTGCTGTTATACTCGTCACAATCGTTCTTTATCCTGTAGCTAATAGTATTAGAGGTAAATATCGCCTCTTATCAGCTTTGAACGTAGTAGAAAGTCTAATAAGTTTACTTCCAAGTGAGGAATCAAATGTTAGTATTTCTTCGTTAAGATGTTTGATTTTGTGGTATTTTGATTTGTAGTTTGTTCGCTCCGCACTGAAGGCTTTATGATCTAGTCTTGTATGTGCTCAACGTTTATTCGTTTATCTATTCTATGACTTACTTTTCCTACATTTGTCGCAACGAGAAGAAACCACATATAAGCGAACGTTGACGTGAGTCATTTGAGCTGAAAATTAGGCTTTCATTTGTTAGTACTTTTCTGCAAATTTTGAGTGTCTTGCCTTCATTTTACTCATTAAATTTGAGAAATTAATAACACTTTAATTTCATTATCAATTAGAATAACTGTGTTCATACTTTGAAGTATGAATTAATTTTGATTTAAGAATATCACACATTTTAAAACTGAACTAATTCAATAAAATTGATCACATGTTGTAAATAAATATTACTGAATGTAATATTGAATGAGTGGTTGACAGTTTTGTAAGCTAACCCATTTATGCTGCGCATACTAAACGATAATCAGTCCATGATGATATAATGAAAGTTCAACCGTTAATAATTGAATATTTGAACCATTGCCTAACACAACACCACAGCACATAAATTACAGCGCAAGCAATATCGCACACAACACTACCGCGCATATGGCAATACCGCGGGTAGTATAGTTTGCAAGGTATTTATTATACGCGTTAATGTAGTTTGCGTGCTAGTGTATTTTGCGCGCTATTGTCGCTTGCGCGGTAGTATCTCGCGCTGTGATGTCATGTAATTGAACCATTGTTTTGAATAAAATTCCAAAAACCCGATAACTGTAAACCGTACAGTGGAACCCCGAATTTATGTACTTTTCAACCTTACGTGCGCTTTTGAAATCTCCGTTGTAATGTTAAAAAGTCTCGGATTTTGTGTACTTTGATATGTACTCTTCGGTTCTATGTACTTGTTTCTGAGATCACCGTGATATATATTATTCCTCTATTTTATGTACTTGTCCGTTACTAAGCTTCTATAAATATAGGTTTGCTTAGAAATAAGTAAACAGTTCGCGATTTTAAGTCAAAATAACTTTTTAATGAAAATATAGCATCAAAAAGAGAACGTGTTTCAATCAGTTTAGAGACAAAATATCTTATTTTACAAGATATGGACTGAAAAATGAAATATGATGATATTGCAAGTACGGGGTGTAAATTAAATAACTGATGGACTTGTTTTTGAGATAACTTAATAAGTTTTAAAGATTTTTACATGAAATTTAATATTCAAATAAAGGAACAACAGGAAATTATGTGAGGATATGCTCGATATGCCAACCATTACGCTGATGGATATTTTTGAGTCGTAATTGAAAATTGCTGATCACATCATTTAGAACATCATTGAGAACCCGTTTCCTCAAATTTATTAATTAAATTTTTAATTGTGTTCATTCTGGGAGTATCACGTTCTTTAGTGCCAAATTCTTTGCGACAACATTTTTGAACAATAGCTACATCTCCTCGATTAGAATAATATACTTTTACAATGAATATTCACTGTTTTATAAAGTATGGTGCCATTTTGTCAGATCGAATGTAAAATAAAATCGAATGTTATGAAAACAATTTCCTGTTATACGCCTAAAATTTTGCTAAATTTCAACTCTTAACTTTATCTTAATAATAGGTTATAACCAAATTAAATTCATCAGGTATTTAATTTACACCCTGTAAATACACATTAATAGGAAAGTCAAATGTTAATGAAGTTGTTAGAAATAGAGATAAAATATTGAAGGAATACGAGACAACGAATTCTACACAGCGAAAGTCTCTTAAAACAACCCCTTATCTGGATATCGAAGAAGGTCTTTTCAACTTCATTACTAATTGTAATAATAATAGTATTCCAATCATTGAACCCATACTTATGGAGAAGTCAAAGGACATCGCTGCAAAACTAGGTCACAATGAGTTTATTGGTTCTCAGGGTTTTATTGGTCGATTCAAAAAACGACACAGTCATCTTCGAGACAATTCATGGTGATGCCAATTCTATATCAGCAGAACTAACTTCGGATTGGATCCAAAAAAACTCCCAAAACTTATAGAAGGGTATGATTGTAAGAATATATTTAATGCGGATGAAATGAGAGTCTTTTATCGTTTATTGGCCAGCAAAACTTATAAAATTAAAGGAATTAGATGTAAAACTGGAAAACAAAGCAAAGAAAGAGCAACGATATTAGTTCGTGCGAATATGGATGGTTCCGAGAAACTACTGTTAAAAGTCATTGGAAAATCTCAAAAACTCAGATGTTTTAAAGGAATCAAACATTTGCCAATTGATTACATGCACAATCAAAAGACTTGGATGACCTCAAGTACGTTTGAACATACCTTAAATAAAATCAACAGACGAATGGCTAAAGATGAAAGAAATATCCTCCTGTTCATTGACAACTGTTCCTCGTATCCGCATCTTTTGTTTTCTAACATAAAACTTGTCTATTTTCTTCCAAATACGACTGTAGTATTACAACCAGGATCAAGGAGTGATAAAGTGTTTTAAGAGTTGCTACTGTTTAAGTTTGGTTCGTAAAATAATCGCAATTATTGACGAGGGAAAGTTAGTTGAACCAAATTCGGTATCAATTTTGGATGCCATTTATATGGCAAAGCATGCTTGAGATAAGGTAACACCTAAAACTATATCTAATTGCTCTAAAAAGAGTGGCATTTTATCGAAACAATTAAACGAAGATGAAGTTATTGAAGAAATCGATGTTTTTCTGAATAATTGGGAAGAAATAGCAACAAAGCTAAATATTGAAGGAACTAAATTTGAAGAATTTGTTGCTATAGATAACTTATGCACTTCTGAAGATTTAGAAGTCGTTTCTTCTGTAAATGAAGACATTTAAATTGATTCACTTGATGAATATGATGATACTGACGAATGTTGTGATATTGAGAGTGCAAAAGTAACTATTAGTGAAGTAACTCGACTATCATATTCACTTAAACTCTTTGCTAGTCAACAGGAAAACAGAGATTTTTGTGATAATCTCTTAGATGATGTTAACAAAATAGTCAAAAATATTTTCAAATGTATCTAAAGTTGCAAAACAGTCCAAAATAATTGACTATTTTTTAAATCGATTTCAGCAATAACTCAATAAAAGATCAAGAACAGAATGTTTATAATAACACCTTTTAACTACTGTTCGGATTTTATGTACTCCCTATTTTATGTACCAATTTCTGTTCCCCTAAAGAGTACATAAATTCGGGGTTCCAATGTATCACTTGCAGTCTTTTCATATCTTAAATCTGTCATTAGTGTTGTAAAATAAAAGTTTCTAAGAAACTTTCTCGAGAAATAATTTCTCTTGAAATATAGAGAAATTTTCTCTTTGCGAGCCTCTTATTGGATAATATGAACCTCTTATAGTATGGCATGAACTATTATCAAAATAAAATTAAGTAACAGTAAATCTATATCATTAAAAGTTATTCACTCATCAATTGATATCCAAATTCTCTAATTCAGGTTTCACGATTATTTTAATAATTACAAACGGTTATCAAACAGTAATCACAATTCATATTTTTTGTGATTTGCAATATAATTAAACTTTTAGAGTTATTTGTCTAAAATTATTTACATGATCTCATTCGTAAGGACTTAAAACAGCCTTTTAAACACTTTACTTGCTCATGAATCTGAGTCTTATTATATTTCAATTTGAAGAAAATTTGTATGCCCTAGAAATAATTCCAGAAATATTTCTAGAAATTTCCCAGAACTAGTTATTATCTATAATAAAATATAGTCCACTAGAAAATATACCAGATTTAACTTGTTTATACCTTAAAGAATAGAAAACCTATTATAACCAAACATATCAAGTCAAAGTAGAATAACAGCTATTTATTTCCAAAAAGAGAACCATTGTTTGCGATTATATGACGTAGTCCTAAGTTAAAACTATCGATAACCCCGCTGGAGTGTTAAAGTTTGGATACCGTTAATTTCACTTGCGACCACTTCCGTTTTGATGTGGCCAAATGTGGTGCAACATATAAGGTGGTCAATTTCTAACTGGGTGTGACCAGTATGATGAGTAGAGTCGATTGGGACGCTTCCGTAAGGCTCCGTCCACTTATTTTCGAAAATTCAAAACGACGTCCTAGGAGCTTGGCTATGTGTGGGTTTCAATGTCAGTAAAAATGTTTGAATTCGTTTCTCCTGTTATAAATATCAGTTATTTGAATATCAATTAGTTGTTAATCTAAAGATTCGCACAGGAATTAGAGTTATTGGTTCGATGGTTAAGAACAACTCATATTTGTATTACAATTAAATTGTATTAACTATATTTAATTAGACTTTGTTACTCGAATAACCCGAAAAAGACCGTATGTTTAAGTCAGAAAAATATCTTCGTGTCAGATATAAGAACTTTTTGGGAGCATCTCCTCGAGAAGTCCACGTCAGAAGTTCTGCAGTCTATCGATGTCCTGAAAGTGTCTCATTAGTCCTGGCAGTACTTTATCCGCCAGAAGGAAGGTATCGAATGTATATCTCTACAACTAATTAATCTTTCAAATTGAACTAACTATTAATTGTGAATTAATTTGAAACATAGATGTTGTATGGATTTGTTCAGATAGAATTGGAACAAAGACTTGGACAAGAGTTGGTAACCGTTTTCCAGAGCCGCAACCTCTCGATGGAGTGTGTTTTTAATGAACAGATGACAAATATTCATATACATATTTTGTAATTAGATGTTAGACACTGGCTCTATATGTCCAGCAGCTGAAGAAATAGCAAGAATTCGTAGCTCTTCTGCTATACAACAATATATTGAAGAGAGAAAGGTTGTGATTCACCTGGACTATTGGTCAAACTTGTGTTATAGACCAAAGTTTTAATTTCAGACAATTTTGGAATATGTGTCCGACAATATAGACCAGAATATAACTGATATCATTGCAGCCGGAGATTTTATGAAACGCTTATTGTTGAACAAGAAAACAATTATTGACTGCCGCGTTGGGTCGACGACAGCACTCTTAAAAATCCGAGTCATGGCTCGAAACTTTGGTAAAATGAATGAAAGAAAGTTTCTTTCAAATAAGAATATTTCAATTTCAGAAACAAGCTCATCATTCCATAAATTATATATTTGTTCGACTGTAAATACTTGTTAAATGATAGCTATATTAAGTGAACCTAAAATAATATCGTTATTGAATGTTACAACACGACACAAATTGCTGTTCTCCTCATTACTCTTGATGTGTTTAATATTCGATCGCCATTTGGTATAATCACTTAAGTTTCTAACGAATCAACTTATCATAGCTTGACTTCTTACAAACAGGTTCTGCTATTTTTGTCGAGATATACGAAATAAATAAGGATCATGTCGTTTAAGTGTATTACTTGAATCAGACCGAACCAGAAAAGCCTTATTCGCTACAACTCCCTAGTTGTTTAAATCATAACAACGAATACCATTTGGGATAATTCTTGCACTCAATCGAACAATTGATACCTAATAATTGGAAACATGAATGTCGTATTGATGGATAATCGGTTCGTTCGGATACAGATATTCAATTATAAATTAAGATATTTGACTCCATCCATAGATTTTCTGCATAACTCTTATGTTTAAACATAATTGAATTATTACCAAAATTTTCCGATGACTTGAAGTTTAAATTGACATAAATTAAATTTTCAGTTATATTGTCGTATTTGTTTGGATTGTTGATAAGCTTTAGTATATTGGTGTTACTTTTGCTTTCGTGCATTTACTTCAGAGGCGACAAAGAATCTGTTGTTTATCAATGCGACAAATTGGATAATTAGTTATGATTTATCATTTAAATTATTCATTTTTAACTGCGATATCATTATTAGAACATATTTTATTTAGAAATGTTGACCCAAAACACAATTTGTATGCTATGAATAAAATGTTCGATAAAAAATTTAGTTTATATTCTTTGAATTTGATTTGAAGAAATTCGAGAACTATGATTGATGTGCAATAACCATGTAATTTTGGTTGAATTATCTCGGAAAAGGTTATCTTTGGTGGACCGAAACAAAGCTCTAAAAAGCTGTGAATAACTCTGAAGTCTATATGAATTTAAGACAAACCAATAATTAATTGTGTTTGAACTAATGCTTGATTTGAATAATGATCCACTTATAGAACTCTGAACGTTACGTTCCTTAACTTAAAGGCATTTTTACTTTAAACATCGAATATTTACCATATAATTGCTGTAAATTTGACCGATAGTTAAGTAAAACATCAGTTATTATCGAAGCCAATTCAACAGAATTAGTCATATATGTGTTCAGTCTTTTCCCAATTAATATTTATTACAGAAATAAAAGATTTAGTACAGTATTGTTGAACTTAATCCAAAACCACTTTAGTGCTGATTTTTGGTAACGTTCAAATAATAGGATTCGAATTGAAAATCAAATTCTAATTGACTGACAACTAGCGTTCCCAACTGTCAGCGATTTCGCTGACGGTCCGCGTTTTGGACTCGTGATTTTGATGAGATTAGCAGTCAGTGGACGGGGCTAGTAATGTCAGCGCAAATTATTTTAATCTAAACAACTAAATAGAGTTATAATATAACGTCAACACTTTTACTAAAATATCATAGACTTTATTAGAGTATTGTATGGAAAGTACATTATGTTATCAAATTTTATAGAGTTCAAACTAGTGATGATTCGATCCTAGTTTTTACATTTCGATTCTATTCCGATTACGATTCCTCATGAAAACATTTTATTTTGATTCAATTCCGATTCCGATTTCTTTCAGAAGTTTTCAATTCGATTCGATTCCGATTCCGATTCTATCCTAAAAATCTTATTTCGATTCAATTCTAATTTCGATCCCAATTTTATTTTGAATTAGTAGCTTAAAACAGGATAGAATTAGAATAATATTATTCCATAAAGAATAAAACGCTTTATTATTTTAGTGAATGATTTATAAAGATGTTAAAAGTAAATGCACAAAATAAAGGATGAAAACTGAATTTCAATTATTTTCCATTAATAATTGAGTAATTGTATCAACTTATGAGTGGACTATCATTTATTTTTATTTTGATATAGGCTTAAAATACTGTTGTTTTGACATCTGTTTCTATTTTAATTCCAATTCCTTGTAGATTTCATAATTTCGATTCTATTCCGATTCCTCTTTAAAACTTCTATTTCGATTCAATTCCGATTCGTAAGAATAGAAATGATTTTTATACATTCCGATTCCGATTCCGATTCTATAGAATCGAATCATCATTAGTTCAAACTCCTTAATACCTATTAATATACGAATGTTATGAGTATTATCAGATGCGGTATTCATGGCATATGAGGAACACTCGGGAGGAGCCTGTCTTTAAGGTGGATCTTAGGGAAGATTTCATTATATTTTAAGTGATTTCAAGTAAAGTAATGAAAATCCTACCAATTGTTTCAAAAGTAAACACAAGATGTCGAACAAAATCTCATTACTTTTAGATAAAAGATTTATTTAATTAAAATATTTGTTTTTTATAGGTTAAAAAATAATAATTTTCAAGGAATCGGTAAAAATAATTTATTAAAGATATAAAAAATTATTTATCGGAGAAATACACAAAAAATTTGCCTAAAAATATATACGAGTTAGATCAGTGGCGAACCCAGAAAGACCGAAGGGGCATAGATCCCCTCAACTCAAACCTAGAAAATCTAAAACAAGTTATTAAATGAAATGAAAATCTTATTTTGATAGGATTGAGCTATACTGAAGTTTCAATGACTATATTTGAGTATTACCGTTTCAGAATAGTATTAATTAGGTGTTATAATTCATACATTTTACAAAGCATTAAATTTTTTGCCCCCCTCACTCAAAAATTTCCGCTTTCGCCACTTAGTTAGATAAAAATCCAGAAATTTAGAAAGAATAATGAGTTTATAAAATTATAAAAGGACGGAAATAAGACTTAAAAAATTGAAAAGTCAAAAAATTGAACATATCATGACTCAAATATAATTAATTTTGAATTACAAATATTTTCGCTGATTGTTCAAATCCTTTGATTTAGCAATCGATTTATTATTTTTGATAAATTTATGTGAGAGGATAAAATTTTTTTATTTCTGCGATCATATCGAGAAATGGATTGTCATTAACAGATCGCCACCACTCCTCAGCCAAATATCCTTCCAAGTTATGTCGACTAACTCTTCTCATTCTTCTGACTAATTTTAGTCTAAGCCAGCCCCAAAAAGTTTCTACTCTTTGAGTATTAACTCTGGTCACAGGGTTAACGAAGTTTCTCGAATGATTAACACTTCTGTGTGTATACTATTTGAAAAAACGTTTAAATTAGACTTAATTTTTAATTGAATTATTTTAGATATAAGTTCAAAGTTATATAAAAATACTTGTCGCGCCCATAGTGGAATATTTGTATAAACAGGCCATTGATCTGACCAGATGGTTGTCCCGGGCCTAATATGCCCCAATATTATTGGCCTCAAAGTGTGCTCATCTCTACATTTAACATAAAAATAGCGTCGCTCACGTTTTCCTTGATATAAAATAGATTAATGTTTTCGAACTTTGTTTTTGTAATAAATTTCAATATACTTTCATAGAGATTAGGCTTTATAACCAGAAATAATTAACTCACCATCATTTTTAAGCCAAACTAGACCAAAAATCCATGATCCATCTGGTCTCTGTCCATAATTGGCTCGAGGGGGAGGCAACCGATTCCCTAAAAAGGGTCTTCCAACATTATTTTTACGTCTTCCTCTCATCAGACTTTCGTCAATCTGAATTATCTATAATTTAAATTAATCATATCGTTAAATATTTGTAGTGACGTACGATTTCGGGTATTACCTTGAAATTTGGTCATGCTCGTTGTAAATACTTATTGTGTGTGATACTATTTTCTCAACTTAAGAGCATAGTTGCTGAAAGAAAACTTTAAAAGCTAAAATCTGAAAACTTTCTTTCAGTAATTATGCTCTTAAGTTGAGAAAATAGTGTCACACACAATAAGTATTTATAACGAGGATGACCAGACTTCAAGGTAATACCTGAAATCATACGTCACTAAATATCTGATTGACATAAGAATAATTACATAAAATAAAATGAAAATACCTCTCCAGGTCCACCCATAGGTTCAGAGCGTTGTAATGCCATTACACAAACTCTTCTAATCTGTTTACGCCAATTATTTATAGTCTTAACATCTTTAATGAGATCTCCCATTAATTCTTTGTGATCCGATAGTATCGTCTTTTTAGCCCAACAAAACAGAATATACAATGCGTTCTGCATACTTATCTTCGTGTGCGGTTTCCCATTATTGTCAGCCAATGAAAAGAACGATCTCTGAACTAATAATTGAATGATATATTACTTAATATGAAAACTTAAAATTTTAGATATGGTTTCTATCTCTGTAATTTAGGTATTCATAACTAAATAATAAAGGATAATAGTTTATCAATTATTTGAATGAATATTTGCTTGGAATATAAGAACATTTGTTTATGATTTTGAAACAATACCTGGAAAATAAGGACATGTTTTAAATTTGACTTTTTGGGTGTAAGAGAAATATTTTCTAGTGTTTACAACAATACACTTTACTGTTGATGATTCCACTATTTTGTTGAATAGCATTTAAAACTGACTTTCTTTTTCGACGACTGCTATACCTGATACGATAACTTATTTTATTTTCAACTTTTAGTTTGAAATCTTTGGCATTTCCTCTACAGTTAGCAGTTCCCAAACGACACGTTCCTATCATATGCATAATTAGGTTAGTGAAATCGACTTCAATGGATTTAAGTAGTTAAAAAAGTTTTTAAAATTGAATTTACCTCATAAAGGATTACAGTTTTAGCTAAAGACACTTCAAGTCGTTTGCACTCAATGTTTGTTTGCACTTATTAATATTTAATTGTCGATCACAACTATTTTATTTACTTATGAGTTCATTTTTAGCACATACTTAACTCTAAACACGCATTACATATATTTGTTACGGAAAGTTCTTACCATTTGTAGGTATTAAACATGACTTTATCTGTTCTTCACTTAATAAAAGCTTATTTAATTGTAACCGTTTAACAGCCGTCTCTTCAGTCTCACAAACAATTCCGATATCTTTAATATTATAATCGTTCATATCTACCAAACTCGAAACCTATCCAACATTTTTCCGATTATCTAAATTCAATCATATATTAAAATTAATATATTTTTAAATTATTGGTATAGTATTTTACTTAACTATAATAGACTTGAGCTTTGAATTGATAGCAATAGTTATAAGTCTATGATTGTGTTAAACACAAACACTAACTTTTAAGATATTGTAATAACGTCTTAGTTCTTAAATTAGACCTATACCAAAATACTTCTGTAATAACCTATATTTTTAAACTCTAATTTTCATAACTCACCGTATATGTCAACATTTATTACTGATTTCAAGATTACTTTTTATTTGTACAAAAGAAATCTTCACATGCTTGTCTCAACTGTACAAATTATGAAGACAGCTGAGAGTAAGCATATTTCAACTCTGAAAACCTACCTAAGTATGTCCTAGTTAAACAATCTCCCATTCCTAGCTAAATGTGCTATTGACCTTAAAAGGTTTAGCCTATCATTGTAAAACATTTTCTAATTTAACCCGCCTATTGTTCCTATAAAATATCGTGTTTTTCTTAAATTTTTCGCTCTTTCTTCCAGTGTTAAAATCCTGTGAAATCTTATGTAATTTTATTATTGTGGTTATGTTAAATAAAGTGCTTATATTTTAAAATTTGATTTCATACACGCTCCTATCAAAGATCCAGACTTTACAATATAATTGAATGTAATTTATAACATCTAAGATATAATATATGGAATATTAAATATGATTAAATATAATTATTAATTTTTTTCAAATCAAATAATTTTTAAAAAATTAAATAATACGATTTATTTATTTTGTGGAAGTCTTTTCTACTTTTTGTGATTTTATACTATTTGAAAAAATTACAGTTTTTTAACAATTATATCTTTAAACTTTTAGTTCAGTAATCATTTTTGTCGACATCTTGTGTTAATATGAACATTTAGTCATTCAGAGTCAATACTATTGTTTGAGTCAATAGATATAGGTTAATAAGACCAACCCAATGATAGTCTCCTCCCCAGTGTTCCTCATATCCCATGAATACCCACATGAAGGCTAAAAAGGGGCTCAATATAGCATTTCATTACAACGTAGTTTATAAGTGTATAGCAAACATCTCAAAGTTTTTGGCGGATTTGAACAGAACTATTGAACAAAAAGTTCGTTAAGAAACATATAAGTCCTTTAGTGTTAATTCAATGAATTTGAGTTCGATACTCGAAGACGTAATTGTTATTTGCTGAAAGCGGTAAAAAAATATAAATATTTAATAGTAGTGTCAAAAGTTAGATTCAATCCAAACTCAATTAAAGGTCTAATTGAAATGGATTTAAAAGACAGTCACTTTTACGAAATACTCAATGATTTGAGTCTCAGATTAGATCAAATGAGAAATGACAACAAAATAGATGTCCAACTAATAGACGATTGTTTTCAAAACAAATGCAAAGGTATTCAGAATAATCGTTAGATAATTGATTGCTTTCTAATGACTTTTGAATTGATTTAGAGTTAAATAGTTTGGTGAAAGACATCAAAAAACTGAACAAAGAGAAGGAAAAAATGGAGTTGGAGTTAGAAAGTGTTGAAAAGGCTATAGTTCGAGCGCAGTCCAATATTACCAAAGCTGAAGATAAATGTGAACAAATCCAAGAATGTCTGTACACTTTCCCTGTCTTACACTCTCATTCAATTAATTAGTTGTTTGTTTCACTTTAGACAACAATAAGTTATTGAAAAAGATTGAAGAAAACAAAGAAAACGTCGACAATGTTATCAATATATGGAATACTATTGGTTTGAGAGTCGAAAATAAAGACCAGATACTGACCATTAGGTTGACTAAAATTGTCGAAAGCGATCCCAACAAATGTTTTACTGTGAGAGTCAGTCTTAAAGACGACCAAAAAATCAAAGGTTTGTTAATTGATTTTTCAGATATTTGTTTAGACTATTTATTAAGACTAAATGGTTTGTAACAGTTGTGGACTGCGAACCAAACGGATCACTGGATTGTGGCTCAATTGAGGATCGTTTCAACAAAACTAGTGGTGACAACAAAATAGATTTGCGTCATTTCATTGCTTTCATTAGAAGTGAATTAAAGCGAAACACAAGACATTGAATAATGTTCACATCTGAATGTGACAAAATGTAAATGTTATTCAGAGAGTAATTCACTTATTAACTGTATTTCCTATAAACTGATTATGTTTAAAGTTCAGTAAATACTTCTTTATAACTTTTATTGATTTGTAAATATTTTAAAATTTGTATTCAGTTCGATATCTTATTTAAAAATATACTGATTTTCACCAACAATTATGAAATGTAATCAAACTTTTGAAAATCTTATTCAGCCGTTACTTCGGTTTAGGAAAAACTATTGAAAAACATTGTCAGTCAATAAAAATTGACAAACAGTTTAAATTCTATCCTAGCGGTTAATAAAAACAATACTAAAGTTGTTTTGCATTTAGTTGTGAACAAAACTAATTTTAATCCCATAAAAACTATTAATTGGGAAAGACTGAACACAAATATGTGTAAATCTTTTATTTGCTTCGATCATATCTAATGTTTTGGTTAACTTTTGATCATAAGGTTTACAACAATTATGCAATAAATGTTCGGTCTTTAAAGTGTAAAAGAGAACTAATGCTCACACATCTACAAATCGTCGCCCGAGTACTATAAGGTTTTAAATCAATGCTTTAACAATGAGTTATTAACGAACTCATATATCTTGTCATGGTTTTGATGCTGATATTTATTCAAATTTATCAATTTATGTCTGGTTCGGTGTTGATCGCAAAAATAGTCTCATTAAATAAGTAAAATACTTATAGAGCAGGCGTTTTCAGAATGTCTAAAGATTAAAACTAAATCTCATAGAAGTCCAATGAAGAAAATCATATTCTACTGATGTATAATTTTTCTGAAAATTGATTTAGTCACTTCGGTTTCCTCTATATTGAAATTGGATTCTTCAATAAATGCTGACTTTTTAGTCATACAGATAATTTCTTAATGAAATATGTGAAAATTTGAAACATAAGATAGTCAATTCGAACTTCAACTTAAAAAATTTGTTGATCCAACTATGTCAAAACACTCTTAAAATGTTCGAAACTCATTTTCTACGTTCCTTTTAAATTTGTTACATAAAAATATGTGTCTATTTAGTTATTTATCGATTTTCGATCACTTAGAACCTGATATCACTCAGTTTTGTACTTGTATGCAATACGGTTCTAAATGCAAAAGTCACTTCTGAGTTATCCATGATAGAACCAGAGTAAGACCCAACTCAACAGTGGAATATTCGCACCCACATGCATTGCTTTGCAGCATATTTAAGAATATTATTCTTCAACTCATTGTTGGTGTATAACAACGTCGAACTTGAAAGTGGATTTTCTCGTTAATATACATTTTGCATTTAGAACCTTATAGTATTCAGGCGACGATATATTTTATAAATCTTAACCTAATCTTCAGGTATTCCTGACTTTATTTCTCAATTTATTGTTATAAATATTGACAAATTAATGGCGAAACTTCGTTTTTAGTAGGAAAATTGTTGCAACGACTATGCAATTAGTGACAGAAATTTTGAACAAAATCTTTTTGACAGATAAATAAACTCATACTTAAGGCATTTAGTAAATTGGAGATCGATTAAATCGCAACTTTTGTGTAATTTTGTTTTTATACAGCAAAATCAGTCTAACTTTGGCCGTACGCCTAATATTAAAGAATAATATAAAAATGTGCAGAAAGACATGGCTTAGTTGTTTTAACTTACAAAACCTTTTAACTGAATGTTTGAGAGAGATATTAATGTAGAATTAGCTGCTCATAAAATTGAAATTTCTGTTGCTCTCTATACTCACAAATACTGGGTCTCAATCCATGAATCAGTAAAAACGGTTTCTAACTTATTCTGAAGTTATGAAATAGTAATCAATCATTTTATGTTAAGTGGAACTTAAAATATAGTTCAATTCACTCTACATTATTGCAGATCGCGCTAATCTGACCTGATTTGGACAAAAATCCATTGATAGTCTCAAAGTAAAATAAAATACATTATTGGGATTATTTTGATTTAAAAGTATTGTTTGACTCAATACTCATTGAGTTTAAAATTAAAACCGATTCAATCAATATTTAAATAAATTAATAAGTATCAAATATTGAATGATTTGCTCTTCAAATGAATCAAAATATACCGATCACTATCCCAAACCAAGTTATCAATCAAAAAGATTTGTTGTCATTAATAAGCGATGCGATTAAATCAGCAAAAGACGATCGATTTGTGTCTCGTTTATTGGCTATGAATCAGTGCTCATTAGGAATCAAGTATTCAGAGCCACCATTTAATGTTCATAAAAGTTTAACAGAAAAGTTTATTAAACAAATGTTTAATCTAGACCAGAATGTGGATAATTTATTGACTGAAGGACTGAAAGAGTTGGATTCAAAAGTTTTGCATATCTTTGTTTCATCTGCCAGAAACTTGAATAATAACAATAACAGTATTAGTTGTAATCCATACTTCAAAATATATTTGAGATCTTTTTGCAAGAATGATAGACTAATATCAATAAGTAAACCATTTATTTCGAATTACAAGAAAAGTACTACAAATCCTGAATGGCAAACAAAATTAGATTTATTAGTGCCTGACTCTTACAGTTGTGATGGAAGTGATTCCAAAGTCTACAAACAAGAAATTTGTCTCGAAATCTGGAATAAAAAGTTGAACATTTCCACTTTCAAAGACTTAATTAAATGGATGTTTGGTTTAGAGCTAGATGAATATATGGGTAGCATTTATGTAAAAGTTGGGAAACGATCTGCAAATGAAATGTTTTTCACATACACAATTCCATCGACTCCTTTAGACTTAGTTTTGCCACTTTCTAGAGATTGTGTTCGTGTTCACAATTCTGTTGGTGTTGACGATTCTGTTAGTGTTGTCTCAATGAAAGTAATTTGGGGACGACTAACAAGCAACGAACAGGATAATAAATCTCTGATCAGATATCACATAATGTTATATAAGTTCTGTTTTGAGTGGCAAATGAATCAGCTTCAATTAGAAGAAAATCGAGACCTTCTCAATCAGTTCAGTACTAAAGAAGAATTGAATTATTTAAACTTTCTATATATGCCGGCCATTTCACTCATTAATCAAAATAAGATTCAAAGCAATATTACTACTTTTCAAGACTCAGTTATTCGTAGATCAGTTTTGACTCATCTAATGATCAAATATTCAACAGAAAACAAAGAATTTGCTTTCATTTTGGCTAAAGTTTTTGCTAATGAGGAGATAGTTATTGAAACTAACACTTCATGGCCTTCAGAAAATAGTATAAAAGCATTGAATGAAGTGGAAGAAAGTTTGGCAATAAAAGTAATTGAGATCTATATCAATAAAATGGCCCTATTAGTATCTCCAGAAGTGATGAAACAATCGAAAGCACTGAAAGAGTTGTTGTATGTTTTAAAACTGTTGAAAAAGTATGACAACAAATATGGAGCTTTACTGCTAAAATATACTATTAATAGAGAAATTGCAACTCAAATGATTAGGTGGCTGAAAGCTAATGTTTCAAAGTATGAATCTTGGCCTCAAATCATTGTCTTAGTGTCCAATCTATCAGAGATGATTAGAGAGTACTGGTCTGATAGTATTAACAACATAGTTGGTCAGAATGAAATTCAACTTATCATTTATGATTTGAATTCAAAACTCAAATTATTGATCAAAGACTGGGAAAAGAATAGAAGCAGAGATATGTCGGATTATATTCTTAACTATTTCTTTTTTATAAAACAACTTAATGACATCTTTTGTGGTCAAAAAGTTATTGAATGTTTTGTTGGATCGAAATCTGTGAAACCAATAAAGAAACTCAAAAAGACACAAATGGTTTTTCAGAAAATCAAACCACAAGAAGATTATCTCAAACAGATTCCATTGACTGACAGTAAACACTCAAAATCATCAGAATTAAGTTTTAAGGATTTCAGATTTTCAGAGTTGATAGAAGAAGCACTCAATGAGTTAGAAGTGGATTTTGGTCAACAAATATATAATTGTTGGATTGACGATAGAACCCAGAATTGTAGACAATTGGCTAATAATTTAGTTCGAAATAGTTTAGAGAATTTAAACGAAAATAACACTTATTTAAAAGGAGAGATTGCCACAAAATTCTTTTTCAATCTTGTCTCACAATTAATTTATTTTCCCTGTCATTAAAGTATTGGTCGAATTATTCGAGATTTGAGAACAATTTAGATAAATTATGTCAACTTTGTTATCAAATTTGTGATGCTCTTTGTAATTATTGTTTACTAAAACTGTCGGACTTTCGAATCAAAAGAGAACATGAAGAAGAACTTCTACTTCAAGTTTTGTGTTTAAACACTTTGTTTGTTATGCAAAACACACATCTCAAGATAAACTTAATCCAACTTCTGACTGGCATCGAAGCTGACCATGTTTGGCAAATTTTGAAATCAAAGCAGAATAAGTATGAGCAAACATCGAGTGAACGAAATGCTGGTTTTGATAAAACGATTAAAGTATACAATTGTTGTCGATTTGTTTGTGACATAGCGAATGAAATAAACAATTTAGAACATAGACTAACAAACGCTTTGAGCCAATCTATTGTGAAGCAATTATACACAAATATTAGTAAAATAGTAGAAAAATCTGATCACAATCTGGTAGAAGAAGAATACTACGAAAGAACAGTGGAACCGATTAACAGAAAACTGAAACTAATGTTCGAATATGTGTCTTCGAAACAAACTCTTTCTTACCTTATCATAAATATTAAGATTAATGGAGAAAAATTTTTTTCAAATCAATTCTTGTATGTCTTCAATCTGTTTGAAGTGACAAAAGAAAGCAAAGATCAAAATATTGTCCAAGTGAATAGATTTGTGATGGTTTTCACTGGTTTGGCAAAAATGTATCAATAATTTCACGAACTAATGATTAGTTTGGCGACTCTTATCAAAATTGAAAACCATGAAGTATTGAAAATTATATGAAAAGACACGAATTAACATTCATGACCCAAAAGATGATGCAACTTAGACTATGGTCCAAACAATTAAATTTTTTCCTATTAAAATTTATTTTAATCCTTTCTTAAGTGAAAGACAAAGGCGGCATATGAAAATTATGTTAGACAATTTAATTATAAACATTCCCATACTAATACAGGATGTTATTGATGCATAAATATGTATATATTGTAATATAAGCTATTACAGGATACTAGAGGTAGATCATTTTTTGAGTCAAATTTCAAACTAATATTACAGGATAACGAAATGAGATATTTTAATTCTATCTTCACCAAATTATAACTATAATTAACAGCTTTTAAGAACACATTAAAATGTTTATATAAATAATTTTTTAGTAACGGAAAATTGTGTTTGTAAATTTCAAATGACTATTGTCATATGATACCAATAAAAACCCAAACGTTTCTTGGTGTTAAATTAAAGCACTAATAGTCTAGTTTTAATTTTTGAAGAGTCTGCTTTGGGTTTCTTTTGGTAACAAGTACAACTTATAAAAATAGAAATGTCCGAACAAATGTCACATTTACCTAATTTTAGATATAAATATTGTGCTTGTTGCACTGTCCGGTTGGATAGTATTATAAGACGTGATGTAAGACGCGTCAACGAAAATGATTTAGTGACTAAATTAAATACTGTGAAGCCGATAATATTAACAAATAAAAGAAAATCAATGGATTCAACACTGATTAACAAAGGTGATTTAATTTGTGGAAATTGTAGAAACTTTGCTAAAAAGTTCAAAGGTGATAATACTTCAAATGTGAACGTGTCACTACCTATTACAACTAATTTGTATCCATCATTATTAAGTTTAAATTCCCCGGATAACTCTAGCACATCCCATAGTACACTACCTATTGCCAGCACTTCTACTGCCACCACATCCACTGCCAGCACATCCCTTCCCAGCTCATCACACGCTAGCTCTGCTAATACAAGTTCACGTTTAAGTAATCAACGCTATGCCCCAACAAAAAAACCAACAATTACAGTTGATACAATTTATTCACAATTTGTTCCCAATGAAAGTAGCGCCAGCAGTGATAGTGATAATTGTCGTATGAATGCCAACTATGACAGTTCTGATACTATTATTGATAGTGACCATTATGATAGTGACCATCGTGATATTGACCATCATGATAATGAAAAGCTTGACAGTGACCAGCGTGACCAAGATCACATTGAAAATCGTGTTGAGCACCTTACAATTTACCCTGATATCTCTACAATGTTACCAACAATAGATTAAAACTCATACTTTTGTTGTATATATGTCTTATAGTATGTATATATTGTCAAACTGTAAGAATTTCCATAATATTTTATTTGTCCATAACTTTTTAAATAATGCGCCGATTTTTAAAATTTTTGCTTAATTATATATCATTTTATATGCTTTATATCTGGGCAAATTAAAATTAAAATTGCTACATGTTTTTTCATCTACCGCCTTTGTCTTTCAAATTTGTTCGTATTTTCTATACAAGTAAATATGATTTTATAAGATTCTGAAGATTGTGTTCTTCTTAGGTTTAATTCTATACTTAAAGCCAATGATTGTCTTCACACAAATTTAATCGACAAAACTGTTAGAAAGACCCAGTCGATCAATAAAAGACTTTTATTAAGAATTTATTGGTTTATAGTTGCATAATATTAATGTAATTTTGAAATTTGACTTGAATTGATTTATTTTTCAAATTTCTTAAGTCCTAAATTCATCAATACTATCACATAATTTCTTTTAGGATTAATATTTTCCTTGAATTTGTTTCAGATCATACAAGATTTGTTATTTGCATAATAATATTCATGCATTTTTCCAGTTGAAATCGAAATATTGAGACACCGTATCGCGTCAAAATAACGCAGCAAAAATAACGCCGGTAAAAATAACGCCAATACAAAATGATGCTAGCAAAAATAGCGCAACAAAATAGTATTTAAATATAATTTATACATGAGTATGATCTCCTAGTTTATTGAAAGTTATAAAAATATCGCACACATTAATGTTTAACATAAATATGTAAAAATAATGAGTATTGTAAATATACCTCGCGACAAAAAATCTGGAAAAAGTAAGCGTAAAGGTTTTAATGAAAATTACAATATTTTAACCTCAAATTTATCACAAGAAAGCATTTGATTCTAATTATTACAATTATAAAGAAATAACAATTGAGTTCAATTTTCCTCTGCGGCTATACGCTTTTCAATTCGTTCTTTCGTACTTTTGTTAAATGACTCCTATACCTCTAATTATAAATTGTCTCATATTTTGTTTATTTTCGCGACCCACAGTTAAAATTTTTTCGGTTCTTCCTTCTCAACAATATCTTATTTTATTCCTCACAAGTGTTGAATCGGATTTAGATCGGAAAAATTAATTCTTAAAATATGCCATGGATTTTTTTGTCGTAAGGATTACAATTTAAATTTATAGGTTAAAGATATGTGAAATTACTCGCGTAATATAAATTAATACCAATATTGCAAGCAATACATCTTATTAAAAATGCTTTAAAAATCTATAAAAATTATTATTGTTGTGTAATTTTCGTTGGTGTTGTTTTGATTTGGCGTTATTTTTGCCGCGTAATTTTGACGCTAAACCTTGCGACACATGGAAAGACTGACTGAAAAGCAGAGGTGAATTGTGCTTCAAAATAAGCCAGATCTGTCGGAATTTTTGTACCTTTGGCATTATTAATAAAAATCTATGCAATTTTTGCTCTGAAATTTTTTATGTTTAAACTGAGACTCTTGTTCTTTAGTAATGATATTGTGGCCGTACTTGTTGATTGTGTTTGCCTGAAGTGTAGCTTTTCTCTCAAATTATAACGTGCCGCTAAAAGTCTTTTCCAACTTTACCATTGTGTCGTGTGCAAAAGTTGGCAATGACTTTTGGCGGCATGTAATAATTATGAGAGCAAACACACTCAACATGTAGAAAATAAAAACACTAACATGATTTATATATTTGTCGTGGCTTTATTTTTATACCAAAAATTTTAAAGAAAAGTAGAAGAGGTACGATTTCAAGCTCTGAATTTTAGCTCAAACATGCTATCAAATAAAGATTCGAGCAGTGGCTAATTATTTATCAACGTCCAGTTCTAACTGATTGATACTCAAGTATTTCTGAACCCATATTGACGGATTGACATTAACTGTCGTGATAAATATTTTCGTTTTCAAACTCGAACTATAAAGTTTTTATAGTCAGAGGTCGTAGAAAAAGGACCAAACTTGAGGCTGCACTTCAGTTCAAACTTTAAACAAAGATGTGTAGTGTTTGAAAAATTTTATAAACTTTCTAGAAGTATTCCAAAAGAGTTTCTTAAGAAAGTTTTTAGAAATACTCACTACCTGAGGTTCACATATGCTTCAGAAATATTTAAAAAAATTTTCCAGAAATTTTCTTTTTACAATTCTTTTGACATATTTAAATGCAAATAAAAATTTCTCGCATTCACAATTTATTAATCTTTACTACCATTCGATGGATTAATGAAAATATGTACTAGAACTGTTTGATGGCTTCATTTCTTCAGTCTGACATTTGTGTATTGACTGAGAAAAGATGTGGCGCTTTCGATCTCTTGATGACTCCTTATCGAAAGGTCAAAACAATGGCGATTACACTTTGAAGTTTCGAAAATCCTATTTTGAAGCCCTAGTAACGCGTTAAAAACTATTTATTTTTACAGGGATACTGCTTTCAAATTTTTATTAACAAACCAATGGATTGATAATAAAAATTGTAATATTGAATTGTATTCATTAGAATGATCGACATATTCATTATGAACTGGGCTCAATCTTGCTTTAAATTCTTTAGTCTTGCACTTATATAGTCTTTATTGTTGTAGACTCGATTTTATAAAACATCAAATTATTGTGAACTGAAAATACAGAACTGCAATTATTTTTAGTTAAGTGAACTAAATCATCCATAATTTATTCTACAAAACTTTTAAGAATAGAAAATCTTTTACGGAAGAATATCTGCTAATGAATGAAAATCTTTAAAGTTATTATGATCTTTAAGACTCTGAGTCTGCTAATCTCTTAATCTGCTGGAATTTCTCTGCAATTTGATAATAGTTAAAACACGTTTTATTACTAGAAATTAAGCTCATTTATTAAATTAATGTTCAATTTTAATCTATTTGATATTTGAATATTTCGCTTATTTTGAGTTTAGAAAATTGGGATATTTTCTCTAGATAGTTTGGAAACAGGATTTTCGATACTTTAAAGTGATTCCAATAATGGTTACGTTTACTGTAAAATAAGGCATTCCTAGGACCTACATTTGAGACTATTATTAGCAAAGGAGGTTCTACTAACAAGTAAGTATTAGATTTAATTAATATTGTTCAGGCACCAATGAGTGCAACTCGAAAATTGATAAATTTTCTGTTATAGCTTCATATTTTATGTATTATTACAAAATTTCATAAAATAATCTAATTCTGTTCTAAATTTATTAAAAAAATCGAATGGCATGAAAGACTTGAAAAGGACTGTAATCAGAGGTTTTTCATACTCAAGATTAGTATCATTTTATAAGACTAAATAAAGGTTTTTATAAAAGCACTTTTTGTCTAGTTAGCATTTAATCTTTAAAAAGCGCAAATTCTGTTCAGTTTTGAAAAAGGTTTCTCACATAGAAGCTTGTCCTCATAAAGGGCTAGATGACTAAATATTAAATAATAGTCTTTGGTATTACCTAATCGTTTAATTTTTATAATCTTTACGGTTCCAAAAGTTAGGCAAGGAGTACATTTTCACTTTTACCCTTGAACTATAGAGAATCGAATCTATTTCATGAACGCTTTAAGTATTAAAATAATAGAATAAAGTATCGATCACTAATTTAATTGAGGTTTCTAGAAAATATAATTGAACATTTGAACTAAACTTATACCTAACTCCTAAAAAATTATGAAAATAGAACTTTTAATTTTATCTTTGAATTAAAAAACGATATCCGAATTCATAATATTCTGATCATTAAACATTTCATAAAATTAAAATTCTATTTATGAGCAACTTAATAGTTATTTCTATGAGAAAAGTTTGAATTTGCAACAAATGCAATAAAGAACAAAAAATAGTGGATCTTTTGTTCTTATGTAAAGTAATATTAGTACTTAGATAACTTCCATTGATTCATAGAAATATCATACATTTAGTATATCAGAATTCAGTTTTCGTCAGACATTACATGAAATGAAAATTAAGTGACTGTAAGTTCAAAAATAAGCGTAATTTTGTAATACTAGAAAATCTTTTGTTTAATAGTTAATTATTAGAAACACTCGAAATGGATGTAAGCTTAGAAGAAGCGGCGAATGGATTTGAAAATAATGATAACGACCTGGCTTTCAATGATATAGATGATTATAAATAATATTTAGATATAAATACGCTCATATTCACGTTCGTATCGTATATAAGTTTAAATTTTGGACTTTGGTGAATGAGGTGATTAATGGACCTTTCGTGCGTTTTGTTGAGATAACTTTTTATCTAGCAAAGCATAGTAAGCAGCTGTAGAAGTCTCAATTTTAATGAAATGTCTTTGTAAAATGAGGATTATATGCTTAAAATACTATATGGTGTTCACTCCTGCTTAGATTGGTTTTTATTGATATTCGGACCCTCAAAATGTTAGAAGCCGTACAAAAACAAGTGCGTTTTGTTACTACAATTGAATTAAAAATTCATATTTTTTAGGAGAAAAGTTTGTGAAGTCAGCTTTTATACATCTTTAGACCATATAGTATTCATGTGCTCATATATACAGTGTGTATCATCTAAGAACTGTGTGACCCCAAATTTTTTCCTCATTAAAAGCTCAAATAATGAAACTGATACCTTAAATGACTTATTCTGTATATTAATAAATGTTACTTGTTTATGGGAAAAATTTTGGAGTCACAGTCCTTAGATGATAGATACAGTAATATACTATTAATACTTTGCAAGCAGCGCATCAATGCTATGGGATCTAAAAGATATGTAGAAGATTTTCTCATAATAATTTTGTGTTATAATTTACTCAATTTGAATTCAATTGTAGTAATTGAAAGTGTTTAGTTATGTACGACTTCTAACAGTTTGAGGCTTCGTAATAAAGCCACTTCAAGCAGGAATGAATACCTTATCATTTTTAAACATAATACTTATTTCATAAAAAGCTTCATTAAAATGAAGACTTCTACAGTTACCTATTCTTATAAAATTGATTAGCTCTTATCATGAAATTATTGAATGAATATCTATAAAATAACAAAACTTAAGGTCTTTTTGATATCATTTCAGAGCACTTCGATAATTATATTTATATATTTTTAAAATTTGATAAAAGTTATTAATATTGAAAAGTGAATGGCATTGAAAATAAAAAGCAATTTCGATCCTTCACAAATATTACCGTCAGAATTGTTGGATACTTCTGCCGGATCTCACTTGTATCTCATCGGTTTATCTCTTTTCCACAACGGATCGAATAAAAGGAGCAGATTTAACAATCCATTATTGATCACTATAATCAATTTGATAACTTTGGTCAGATCTATTATCTGTTTACTATTACCAGAAAAAGATCCTGAATATTTCTTAATAATTGCCGACTTTTCATACTTTATTAACGCAAGAATTCATTTTAATATCTTAGTCATAATAATACTTTTCTTAACATTGATTACACAATGGATTCATTATAGAAATTACAAGAATAATGAATTCCCAACCTATTTGAAACCATTTGAGATGATATCCGGATTCGCTTCACCGCTAAATATTGGACTTTTAAATAAAGTCCAAATATACAAGTTCATGAAAACAGCGAGACGAATATTATATATTTGCAATAATTTCTCAACACCGCTAGTCATAATAGTTGCTTTGATTGGTTTAAATTTGCCGATCTTTTTCAACTGCTCTCTTACTCAATTCATTTTCTATATCTTTCCTCTGAATTTGATCTTCGTTTCTGTTGGTTATCACGTCTGCTCGATTATTATGTATCATATTGTCTACTTTTACCTCATTTGTTATTATCTGTCAATTAAAGCTAAAGAACTGAATGACAAAATTAAGATTTTTGCCAAAAACCAATCAAAACTAACGAACAGAAAAGCTATGGCTATAATGAAGACTTTGGAGATAAACTGTTTGGAAATCGATTCGTTTAACAAAGACTTTTGGTCGAAATATTTATTCTGGGCTTGGCTAACATACTCTATCATAATTGACATATTCATGTTCCTTGGCATCTTCTCGAATACTATTTTAATAATGAAATTGACTTTCATTTATGGTTCTCTTTGTTTCATATTCCCTCTTATATTAATGATAAGTCGTGCCTCTTCTGTCTATTATGAAACTAATAAAACCTATTATATATTATTGGGAATCGTGTTCACACCCAACAAGTTGTCCTTAACTAATGCCATATACTTCAAGGTTTGTAAAAGTTACAAAAATCAAACAGTTACTCATTAAATAAATGATGATTTTAATCATTTTTAAGTTGTCGTCATTCATTGAGAGATTGAGTCAAAAGAAAATTGGATTCTATTGTTGGAAACTATTTGTTATAAACCACTTTCGTGGATATGAGGTAAGAACCGATTTATAATATAATATGGATTTTAAGACTATTTTACTATTTATAGATTACGTCTTTGACTATGATCTTTATGCTGAAAACTATAGAAGTATCATTGTATTGATCAGAGAATATGTTTGAAATCGTTAGTTTCCATTAATATAATGTTCATTTTAATATTATATCTATTTTTATAATTGCTGTTATACTCGTTGTAGTTGTTTATTATCCTGTAGCTGAAATTATTAGAGGTATTATAAATTCGTCTATTGTTAGGTTCGAACGGAACGGAAAGCTAAATAAGTTTACTTCAAAGTGAGGAATCAAATGTTAGTATTTGGCTGTTAATATATTCGATTTTGTAGTATTTTGATTCGTTTGCGGTTTGTTTGTGCCGCACTCAAGGGATCGAGTATAGTATATATTGAAAGTTTTTATTTGATTTATTAAGTACTGTAAATTCCTTTTGTTTTATGTGTAGCAATGAGAAGAAACGACTTATAAACGAATATTGAACTGAGTAATTTGAGCCGAAAGTTAGGCTTTAATTCATGCAAATTTTTGCAAATTTTGAATTTTTTCCCTTCATTTGAGTTATTAAATTTGAGAGATTAATATTAGTTTAATTCCATTATTGATTAGACACAACTGTTTTTATGTATGTCACATTTTGAAATATAAATTAATTTTGATATAATAATATCACGCATTTTAAAACCGAATTAATTCAATAATAATTGATCACATATTTATTGTAAACAAATATAACTGAATGTAATATTGAGTAGGTGATTGATAGATAACACATTTATGCTACGCATGGAAACACTAGTCTGTCCAACTGAATACTATGAAAATCATAACTATTTATAAATTGATTTAAATCCTATTTTGTCTATTGAATGATATGATGAAAATTACAAGTTAATAATTAAATTTTGAGCCGTTATTTTGAATAAAATACGAAA
Source organism: Archegozetes longisetosus (assembly GCA_018873245.2). Classification (NCBI taxonomy): domain Eukaryota; kingdom Metazoa; phylum Arthropoda; class Arachnida; order Sarcoptiformes; family Trhypochthoniidae; genus Archegozetes; species Archegozetes longisetosus. The sequence continues at coordinate 11,375,388 of JAEMBT020000009.1, read as the reverse complement.
AATCAGATAACTGAGTATAAACTGTATCAGTTGCAGTCTTTTCATATCTAAAATCTGTTATCATAAATAATAATATACAGAGTCTGTTAGAAAACATGTCGCATTTAATTTGTTTTTATTTTAAAAAATGCAAAATATATAATCAAACTTATATCTAATCAAAGTAGAATAGCTGCGATTTATTTTCAAAATGAAAACCATTGTTGGTGATCACGTGACGCAATCTTCAATCAAAACTGTCGATAACTGGCTGGAGTGTCGAAGTTTGAATACTGTTAGTTTCTCTTGCAACCGATTCCTCTAACTGTCGAAGCGTTCGCGGGTTAGATCGATATGCGCATTCTTCAATATACCCCAAAGAAAGAAATCGCATGGGTTTTAATCGGGGGAGTAAGGGGCCGTTTTAATCCACCATTCTTACCTTGATAATTTTTTACAACCAACACCTTATGCTCAATTGTAAATGTCGCAAATTGTACACCAAGTTAATTAAAAAAAAAATAACCATATGATCATAAAATGCATTCCTCTAAGGATTACTTATTAGTAATATGAAATAAATAGACAGATTTCTTAAAAATACTGTAAAAGTTAAATCCGGAATTTTCTGACACATCCCGTATTATTGATCATTCGCATAATCATAATATTATGAAAATAATTTTTCATTTATTATATCTACCACCATATCTGTTTTATTCATTATTTTTGCTAAAAATTGAATACATTAGACACAAATATATTAGAATAGTTGACGTTTTATTCATTTAATTTGAATTATTAATATAACAATACTAAGGTGTTATCCAGCAAATAACAGCTTAAATTTTCACTCAATAATTTTTTGACTTTTTCATTGTATTGATATATAATGATTAAAGAGCGGATTCTTAATGAAATCCCTGTATTTTTTGCTGCTTCTAAAGATAGGGAAACGCTTATAAATATGACTATTACCGATAGTAAGACTACTTTAGACGCACTTTATTTTCCCTAATTTCCCTAAAACGAACAAATTTCATTGTATTTCCCTATTTTCCCTAATTGCCTATTTTCTTCCCTAATAGAAAAACTTTTTAAATACTTTACATAAAAATAACCAAAAAAGTTACTCATTATATGGTTTTAAATTTTCCTCCCCCTATAAGATTAATAAATAAACAAAAGTATCATTTCATTGAACAAAATATGTCGTTGACTTTCGTTTATCTCATATTCTTAAATAAATTAAAATGTCTAAAAAGACAATAACACAATTAATTAGTGATGCAATTAAAGGGAAGGAAGAATTTAAAAAGAAGGCCATCAAATTATTTGTACAGTATGTTCAGAAAATATTAGATTTGATCGAAAACACGTAAAAAAATAGAGTCGATCAACACGTAGGCTCTAATAAACATCAACAAAATTTATTATTAAAATCAAAACAATCGTTGTTGAGCGAATCATTTAAATCAGCCGAACAAAAATCTGCAAAACAAAATCAATTTAACCTAAAATTGGCGAAAGCGTTAATTGGGTCTAACATCCCTTTAAAGAAATTAAATGTTCCACTTTTTAAAGGACTTCTCGAAGAAATTAGTGGTAAATCTATTCCGGATGAAAGCACATTACGAAAGTATTGCGTTACACATTTATATGAAGAAACTATTGAAGAAATTAAGAGAAAAGTTGGCGATAATTTTGTTTATTTTATAATCGACGAAACAACAGATTCGCGTAATCGATATATCATTAATATAATTGTTGGGATTCTGGACGGAAGTCCTCATAATCCAATGTTATTGTATTGCAAAGAAATTGAAGAAACAAATAGTTCAACAGTATCGCAATCATTTATTAAGGCCTGCAATATATTATGGAACGGAAATATTGAATTTGAAAAAGTTTTGCTTATAGTGAGAGATTAGGCAAAGTATATTTTAAAAGCTATCGATTCTTTAAAACAAACTTTCACTAATGCCCATCATATTACATGCTTAGCTCATGCATTGAATAGAGTTTGTTGTGCCATAAAAGATAATGATTATGAGTTAGATTTATCTATTACTGGAATGAAAAAAATACTTTTAAAATCTAATAAAAGACGAAAATTGTTTCGGGAACTGACAAATTTGCCGTTAACCCCAAAGCCTATTATAACAAGATGGGGTTCATGGCTTAATTCGGCCATTTATTTTACTGATAATTTCAATAAAGTTTCTGAATTTGTTAAAGTATTAAAAATGATAGTAAGGCGATTGTTGAGATTAAAAAATTAATAGAAAATCCTTCACTTCAAAACCAATTGGTATCTATTCACGAGTTAAAGTTTATTCCAACAGCTATTAAGCAGTTAGAAAATAGAAATCTTAAAATACTTAAACAATTGGATATTATTAATTCTGTTAGAGCGAAATTAGATGGCTATGCATCAGAAAAATTGGAGAAATCCCTTTTAAAAAATCCTGATCTGGAAACATTCAAATCGAAGGGTGACGTCGAGCACAGAATAAAGACATTGTATGCTCCTTTGGTTTCTGTTGAGGTTGAAAGATCTTTTTCTAAATATAAATGTATTCTAAGCGATCGCAGATACAATCTTACTTCCGATAATATTGAAAAATATATTGTTATTCAAGTTAATAACGCTCCAAATTCTGATGATGACTAAAATGAAGCCTATTTTATGTAATCTTTGTTTGAAAACGAATAAAATTTTTAATCTTTAAGAATATTTTTGTATTTTTATGTTTTCTAATAGTTCTTGAGATTCCCTAATAGTTTCCCTAAAATTGGCATATTTTGTTCCCTACTCCCTCCCTATAAGGTAACCTCTAAGTCCTTAAAAGTCCGCTCTATAATAATGATTATTACTAGAGCATTGAACGATATGCATTTATTCATAAACTATGTGTGAAATGCTTAAAGATTACTTTCGCTCTAAATTTGTTCTTTATATCAAAAAGCACTTTAACATAAACATAACACTTAATTAATTACATAACTTTATAATGTGAAAAAATTGATTTAATTGTTGTTAAATTATGAAAATTTGTGGTAAATATAATATAAAATGTGAAAAAGAGGCTTATATTGCGTCTCAACAGAAAAGAATCGTAATTAAAAAAATATAATGATTTGATTAAAGTATTATCAAAGATAACAATTAAATCAATTTTATCACAGTATAAAGATATGTAATTAATTAAGTGTTATGTTTATGTTAAAGTGCTTTTTGTATGGTTAAAAAGTTTTGTGTAAGTTTCATTATTTGTTAAGACCTCTAACTCTAGAGATGTTTGTTCATCTTCTTTTTGGACGAGTAATAGTAGATATGACCAAACGGGGTGCCAAGTCAGTCTTGCACTACTGCTGTCAGGGTAAAAGTGGCCTGAGAACGGTCGAGTGTTGTGCCCACGTTATGACCGTTCTTTAGTTCCTAGGATATGCGCGGCACATATCCGAGTTTCAAGTCCAGCAGAATCTTTAGATGGGATTTGCGTGACTTTGAAATCCAGTGACAGCAAGCAAGACTGATGAAGCTTAGCATCTTTTATATTTTACTTTAAAGTAATTCAATTATAAATTATTTTATAATAACTCATACATTTTACACTTTTATACATTTCTAAGTTTTTATGCATATATTTTTATAATGTACCTGCAATTTTTTTATATTTTTAAATGAAATTCTTAAGTATTTACACTAGTGATATTTCATTGGATTTTAGCCTGTAACTTCCTAAGCGATTCGCCGATCTGAAAAATTCTTTCGATTAATTAAATGTCTTGTACTAGGCTACAACTTCGGTGGATCACCGTTAGGGGCGAAGATAGACCAGAGTCTACATGTTTTGGGCGAACTCCTTTAAGTTCATTATAACATGCGATAAACTTCAACAAAAAAATTATAAATATAAACTTTTAGCTTATATTAGATTAGTCATAGATTTTTTCAATGACTTATAAGAAACTTCAAACTTTTATTTCTTCTAAGATCGAATTGAGTCTTGAGAGATTGACATTTCTTCTTAGTTATTGAACGAATCTGACTCGATTTATTTGAGCAAAAAGCTTATATTTAAATATAATTTTTTGTGAAAGTTTATCGCATAAGTAATAATGACCTTAAATTTTATAAATTCTCTAGTCATTCTCCGATCGAATCGTTAGTTTATTTCTTCTCGTTCTGCCTTCAAATGTGTTAACTGACAGAACTGTCAATCACTCAATATACTGCATTCAGTTATGGGTTGAACTAGACTTTACGTGGCCAGAGATTTTCGACATAAACTTTGTATATAAATAATCTATAGCTTAGGCTGATTTCAGATATATAAGTTTTATTCACCGCAAATGACCAGAACATCGGTAAAAAAATTCCCGAAAATTCGACTAGACTTTACGTGGTCACAGATTTTCGACAAGCTTTTTATATAAAGAAACTACAACTCAAGCTGAGTTCAAATATGCAAATTTCATTTGCTGCAAATGATTAGAACATTGGTAAAAAAAATTTCGAATAATCTAGTATATAGAAAATTACCGTAAGATAAATTTATGGAATCACGTTTCAACCCAAACCGATTGAAAGCAGCAGAATTTCACTGTTCTGACAATATATTTTGATGAAACTTCAAAAAATAAAAATATATTGAAAAAATGAGAGAACCAAGATCCTACGGGACTTTGTCTAAAATAGTACCTCGTTGAACATATATATTTTGAATAAGGTCTTGACAATGACAAAAAAATATGAAATGACGTAGCGTTAATAATGTAAAGTGCAAAACTAGATCTGTATAGTTTCACGATCACAAGATCCGGGAACCGTTTTCTTGCGGTAATGGCGGAATATGACTTATAGATATAAACTAAGTTAAAGATCTTGGCTAATGAACGTACCGTCAGGCCTAAATGTGTTATTGGAAGCGCAATAGGGGATGCACTGAGCATCGCTCAGACGATGCTCAGTTGGTTCAATAAGATAAGCGGTTCGGCTTAGCATGTTAAAAGCTGATTGGAAATTCTCCGTGTCGGGTCAAATTAACCCAGCTAAAATAAGCCAGCAAAAATAACATCTCAATAGTAAAAACTATTATATAGGTTTTAAAAGTCAATTAATTATTTATTACTTACAATAGCAGTATTAATCTATATTAAGCGAGGAATTTCACATATGGCTTGGTTTGAGTTGAAACTTAATTCCATAAATTTATCTTACGGTAATTTTCTATATACTAGATTATTCGAAATTTTTTTTAACAATGTTCTAATCATTTGCGGCAAATGAAATTTGCATATTTGAACTCAGCTTGAGTTGTAGTTTCTTTATATAAAAAGCTTATGTCGAAAATCTGTGGCCACGTAAAGTCTAGTCGAATTTTCGGGAATTTTTTTTATTGATGTTCTGGTCATTTGCGGTGAATAAAATTTACATAGTTGAACTCAGTTTGAGTTATAGATTATTTGTATAAGAAATTTATCTATGGATTCTCTGGCCACGTAAAGTCCAGTCGAATTTTCGGGAATATTTTTACCAATGTTCTGATCATTTGCGGTGAATAAATTTTATATATTTGAACTCAGTTTGAGTTGTAGTTTATTTATATATAAAGCTCATGTTGAAAATCTGTGGCCACGTAAAGTCTAGTCGATTTTTCGGGAATTTTTTTACCGATGTTCTGGTCATTTGCGGTGAATAAATTTTATATATCTGAAATCAGCCTAAGCTATAGATTATTTATATACAAAGTTTATGTCGAAAATCTCTGGCCACGTAAAATCTAGTTCAACCCAGTTATGTTTGTCTACAATAGATATATGATTAATTTTTAAGGTGCATTTACGCGAGGCGATATTCATCGCACATCGCCTCCAATTTTTACTTTAATCAGTTATGTTGAGGATTAGTCGCTGTGATTTCCTATTTAGACGATGCAATTGATTGCATGCAATTTTACTCTACAAAAACGAATCACTTTAAAGAATTGAATACTGATGCGGTGAGTGCTCTGACAACATAATGGAACGTAATTTTAACATTCAGCCATATGCGAAATAGCTGCAATTTTGTTGCAATAGTAGAAAAAGTAGCAAAGCCTACGCGATGTGTTTCATGCGATGTCTATCGCTTCAATTTTCCATTTACACGATGCAATAAATTGCAGCGACGAATATCGCATGCCACGTGCGATGAACATCGCCTCATGTAAATGCACCTTTATTCAATTAATTTGGTTTTAAAATTTGTCATATTGTAATAACGTCTTAGTTTCCTAATTAGACCTATATCATAATATTTTGTAATAACCTATATTTCTAAACTCTAATTCTCATAACTCACCTTATATGTCAACATTTATTACTGACTTAAAGATTACTTTTTTATTTGTACAAAAGAAATCTTCACATGCTTGTCTCAACTGTAAAAGTTATGAAGACAGCTGATAGTAAGCATATTTCATCTCTTAAAACCTACCTAAGTATGTCCTAAATATACAATTTTCCAATCATAGCTAAATGTGCTATTAACCTTGTAAGATTTAACCTATCGTTGTAAAATATTTTTCAACTTAACCCGCCTATTGTTCCTATAAAATGTCGTGTTTTTCCTAAATTTTTCGCTCTTTCTTCCAGTGTTAAAAATCCTGTGAAATCTTATGTAATTTGTGGTTATGTTAAATAAAGTGCTATATTTTAAAAATTGATTTCTTACACGCTCCTATTAAAGATCCAGACTTTACAATATTATTAAATAAAAATCAATTTGCATTTCAAAATGTGATATAACTAAAAACACAGCAGTTGTTATAGTTGATTACTATTATTAATTTCTCAAATTGATTAGTTAAATGAAGGAAAAACTTTCAAAATTTGCAAATAATGTGCTAACAAATTAAAGCCTAACTTTCAGCTCAAAAATAACTCAGGTCAATATTCGCTTACATGTTATATCTTCTCGTTACTACACACTAAAGTTAAAAATAAAAAATTTCTATAAATGTTTTTGAAACGCGACTTTAACTTGAGTTCTATTCGTTTCAATGCTTAAAGAGATATGTTTTTATTATCGGAACGTTTATTTGATGATTTGTCGTTAAATTTTTATTGAGGCAAACGAAATAAGATTGAAACAAACCAACTATTAGTTCATATAATGCCTTGTATTGTGATAAGGTATTAAATAATCAATTTTGCAAATTTTTGATTACATAAACAAATCAAGAATTATAAACTGAGTATTACTCGACTATCATTATCTGAGTTATCGTTCAAAACAACTTTGAAATTAGTTAGATTTGTTATTAGTTAACTATCAATTGAAGAATAAATGGCTCCAATAATCAAAATTGTTTTTTAGATATTTACACATCATTTACGTATCTAATACAATTATAGACTAAATAATTTAAGACAAATTATTTTTAACATTTTGAGAACGTCTGCAAAACATTTCTTTAAATTTTTGAATATTTTCAAACAAATATCTCTCTGAACATTATGGATACCATTGGCTAAAATACACTTCACATATATGGTGTGTAAAAGAGAGGATAACCCCCGGAGATAGTCAACAAACGAACGAACGAACGAACAAACCTGTGACTAGTCTCGAGGGACCTGAGATTGGGAAAAACGGAGATGAACGAGATAATGGAATCTTCTCGACGGGAGTGACACAATTCTTCCTTACACAATTCTTCCATAACACAATTCTTCCACACTTTTCAATTGATCACAGAATATAAGTGATGACCATTTCAAGTCGAATTGACCAACGAATAGTAACTATTGACCATTTCTATATCAGATGACCTACGGAAGGTAACTGATGGCCATTTCTACATCAGATGAACTACTACAGGCAACTGATGGCCTAATAACATAAGAAATGGTTATCAGTTATTCCTCATATGTCGTCTGAATTGAAAATGGTCATCGGTTTCCTTTCGCAGTTTATCTGATATAGAAATGGCCATCAGTTAGTTCCCACAGGTCATCTAAGTTGAAAATGGTCATCGATTCCCATCCATAGCTCATCTGATTTAGAAATGACCATCAGTCACTCCCCGTATGTTATCTGAGATGGAAATGGTCATCGTTCCTCTCGGTTTATCTGATATAAAAATTGTCATCAATTACTCCTCGTAGATCGTCTGAATTGAAAATGTTTATCGGTTGTTCTTCCGTAGGCCATCTGATATCGAAATGGCCATCAGTTGCTTCCCGTAGGTCGGCTGAATTAAATATGGTCATCATTCGTCTCTCGTAGATCATTTGACATAGAAATAGTCATCAGTTGCTTCCCGTAGGCCATCTGAATTGAAAATAGTCATCAGTTGCCTTCCGTAGTTCATCTGATATAGAAATGGCCATAAGTTACTTCCCGTAGGTGGTATGAATTAAAAATGGTCATCCTTCGTCTCCCGTAGTTTATCTGATATAGAAACGGCCATTAGTTACTTCCCGTAGGCCATCTGAATTGAAAATGGTCATCAGTTGCCTTCCGTAGGTCATCTGATATAGAAATGGCCAATAATTACTATTCGTTGGTTAATTCGACTTGAAATGGTCATCACTTTTATTCTGTGATCAATTGAAAAGCGTGGAAGAATTGTGCTTGGAAGAATTGTGCATGGAAGAATTGTGGTAGACCCTCTTCTCGACCTTATAGATAAGGTCGAGTAAAAGTTCATTGAGGGAGTTCGTTTTATCTAAAGGTTTAGCGTGTAAAGCCAGAACCGGTTTTATTTATATTTATGCTGATTGTTAGAAATGTTTTAGTGTCTCAGTAATGTAAAACAATAAAAACTTGTACTTTTTTGCGAAACCCTTTGTCTTGATTATTAATAAAGTTGTTAAGCCCACTTGAGTAACGCGTCGGAAGCGTACTCTTCATCAAGAAAGAAGCCTCTCGTAGACAAGAGCGAGTGACGTGGTAAAGACCACTGGTGGAGCCCCCGAAAACAGGTAAGTGGAGCAAGCCTCCTTTTTTATTATACAACGCGCGCCAACCCTTACAGGTGGCCCAAATTAAACAAAGTTATCATTACATCAATCATTTAGTCGATTAGTCGATCATTGATTTGAAAAAAAAATCAAAACCTGATATAAATATTGGTTGAAAGGGTGAGGAAAGTGTTGTAGTAAACATTTGGTTGCGTTTAGTATAGAATTTGTCGATCCATTACTCATTTCAACTAACTATAAGCCAGTCCATTTACTAATGGCTAGCATAAGATTGATTTGTATGAATTGCTATTAGACTATCAAATAGGAAGTTGACAATTAGTTGACAATTTATACACGGTCTCAGTCGCCGATAAGTACTGAACTTGTGGCTTTTTCGAGGGCGGCGGAGCGTATAGTAGCCATTTACAGAGCGAAATTCGAGGGGAAAGTGTTACACTACATCTGGTTTTCAAAATTTCTTTCGTGCTTTATTGAAAATCTTAAATTCAATACAATTATTTTATTTCAATAAAGATGCTAAAGTGGATTGTGTTTATTTTCTCAAGTTTTACAAATTATAAATTTTTCCAATACAACCATCTGAATGATGGCATTGATGAATTTAATTTAGAGTAAAGTCTTTAAAGCTTCTATCCTTGGTTGCTACTGTAATTTTTCATCCAATATAAGAAATTTTACATACAAAATTAGAAAATATCTTCCTGCAATATATAGCACATACGGACCAACGCCAATGTGAACCAATTTTTCGTACTGTTTTCAAGCATAGTCCAATAAAATTGGTTTTGGCGAATCCTAATATACAGTACTGGACAAATCTAACTCCGTCTACGTTTACATGAATATCTCGAGAACCACAATTCCGATTCTAATTCTGTTTTCACTATTTTGTAGCAGAAATGTGTACGATTCTAACGGTATGCTACTTGCCAAATTATTCCATATAATAATAAAATAAATCAATAAAATGTAAAATTCATCAAAAAAAATTTTACATCAGATTCGTAAAATCTATAATTTAAATGCTATTTTAAACTTTCAAATAGGTTTTATATTAAAAATTTTAATATAAAATCTTAACCGAAATTAGAAAGTAGCATATCGTTAGAATCGTACACATTTCTGCTACAAAATAGTGAAAACAGAATTGGAATCGGAATTGTAATTCTCGAGATATTCATGTAAACGTAGACGGAGTTAGTTTGTCCAGTACTGTATATAACAAAGTTTATTCACTATATCGGTGTAGCAGATTCAATGCTAAAGAATGTGAGAAAGAGACAATGGATGATAGTGTTATGCTGTTCTGGTTCGAGTTCTTAAACCTAAACGCATAACTGGGGGCTAAAATTAATTATTTATCCAGAATTCTGTAACAAAAATTCTATTAAATTCTTAGTAACATTAAACTTAGTTTGATTGCAATCCTTTATTTCCATAAAAAATATAAGCATTTAAAATAATATTTAATAAAAATACACAAAAGGAATATAGTATAAGGTTTAGACGTGATTTCATTATTTGGTTGATACATAAAAATATTATTATCGTATTTAAAGGTTTTCACAATTTAAAAAATTTTTACTTTTTAACACTTTTCCACTTTCGCTCAGAGGCATAATGAGGTCCTCTCCTCGAAGCCTCCGCCCAAAGACTGACTCTCTTTACAAGTTTTTTAAACATAACTTATATAAAATAGATCTGAATTGTTATTCTTTCACCGCATTCCATAGCAAACGTTAAAACAATGATAACCTTGGAAGCGTTAGTAAAGCATTACATAAAATATAAAGCATTTTTAAGATAACTTTGACAAACTATTTTAAAAGAATGAAAAATTGATTTAAAGTCAGAGAATTCATATCTACATAACAATAGTCTATCATCAAATCCTTAAATGTAGTCTTTACATGAGTACTAGTCAATCGTGCACAATGCTAGTCATTATTTTTTAGCATATGATGATTAGTCTGCTTAGGTATGAATTCAACAAAAATCACTTTAATAATTCTACAAAAGGGTTTAGATTGTGTCGTCGCCAGAGGACAAACTGGTCGTTGGGTGACGCTTATGGCTGACTCAATTTTCAGACACAAGTTCGGATCTCTTGCGACTTCAATACTTTTATCCCGGAGCGATAGCTGAAAACTTGAGTTGATCAGCGATTTGCGCCTTCGCTGACCTGTTCTCAGTCTTCACCCAATGGGCTGAAAAGTTGTTTGTGCAAGCTTTGATTTTCAGGAGGGAGACTTATTGGGAGCACTTGACAAGAAGCACTACCTCAACTAAATCTAAAATCGGGCCAAAAGTTAGAGAAAATAAAAAAATTTAAAAGAAACAGCACTTTTTCGTACAAAAGAAAAATTGATTTAATTTTATTGAGATTTGGGGCTTTACATACAAATTTTGTGCAAGAACCAACCTTAGCCCAATAGGAAACTAGTGTCCTGAGCACAAGTTCAATGAGGATTTAGGCGGACTAGACGTGTACTCATAAAGTTTGTGGATTCAGGAGGATGGTACGTGGACTCACTGGTTTGTGCTCAGGACACTAGTTTGGGAATAGGGAATTACAAATCAGTTTTAGGATTAAGGGTTTGATTTCACTTTTTATTAGAAATAGTTGCTTACATATGAATGCCCCGATAATAAAAAAGCCTATCTCTTAAAGCATCGAAACGAGTAAAACGCACTTAAAGTTGCGTTTCAAAAATGTTTACAAAAATCAAACTCATTGAAACTTAAATATGAAATTTATTATTTGTAACGTGTAATTAAACATATTCTATGTCAGATTCATCAGAATAATCTGATTCTTTAGAATTATAATTAAATTGAGATAAAAAGTCAATATAAAATTTTCTATATTTTACATCCAAATAGTCTAATATTTAATTAGAATAAGAGGAGTTCTCTTATTTGGCGAGCCATTAGATAAATGAATCAATTTATTGATTGAATTAAACATTTAAAATCCTAATAAAACACTTGATTAATGCTTTATTGATATAAATAAAAACTAATGCTTTGATGTTATGTAGTGATCATCAATATTGTACTGTTCATAATGAATATAACACAATTTGATTGCGCATTCTCTTAAAGTTAGATTTGATTAGCATTCAATTCTATTGTCATCAAGAGTTTTTAAACATGATTGTTTATAAATTTTTTCCATTGAAAAATATATTGAATTTTATTATATGAATGAAGTATGATGTGAACTCAATATTTAAAACAAAATCCGAAAAAGAGGTTAACTCGAGATAGGCTTTTTTATTATCGGGGCGTTCATATAGAAATATCTGTGTGCAATAGGTTTCAGAGAAAATGTTTGGTTATTTTGAGTTTATTTTGTTTTTGTTTAATCAATTTCTTTTTTAATTAATGGTTACATCTCAAGATCATAAAAATACTTCTATTTTCGAGCTCTTTTTCAAGTTAAAATGAAATTTCTACCTGATATAAAATTTCATTAAGAATATTTTGTTAAGGAACTTAAACAAAATGGCTCATTTGTGTATTATTCTTGTAATTTTACGCCTTTCTTGAAAATCATACTTTAATTTGAAATAAAGTTTTATTTAGCGATGAATTATTTTTAAATTTTAGTTCAGGGACGACTACCCAGTATGCTAGGGTAATTACATTAAGCAGAAGAGATAACAATAGAAAAGGTAGGACTATAAGATTAAAGCTTGTAATTCTTCACTAAACTGTCTTTATTTCAATGGACATGAAATTTTATCTGAATCAGCTTACATCTATTCTTAGTTGATTAATTTGTTGAATTAAAGTTTTGTTCAAACAATAGCAAGCAACAATAAATATCGATTTATTTTAACCCATAATTCTTATAATTCAATTTTACATTTTTCAAGAATTTAAACAATTTCAAAATAATTATTGGCTAAAGCTCTTTCGGCGCAAAGTCTAAAATTTAGGATAAACGCTAAAATTATAGTAACTCATGAGGAAAAATTTTAAAAAGTATTTTTTGGATAAAATTTTATGACTTTCATGAATTTAAATAAGGAAATATTTTTTGAAATATTCAAAGTTATGATTTGTAAATTGTATCAAATTCAACAATAAAGTTTTGATAACAACTGAATGTTAGATTCGTTGGTGTTGAAGATTATTAGTACTCAATTTTTAAAAACTACTAAATAATCTTAAAATTTTGAATATTTCTAATAAAATCAGTTTTTATAATCAATAAAAGCTTTAAAGAATCGGCTATACTTCGGTATATGGCCAGCATGCTTTTGAAAGAAAAAGTATCTCAAATGATAGTACTCGAAGAGCTGATTCCAGTGATATATGTCTTTGTTATTGGAAATGAGGCATTGAGGAGATATCGGCTCAAGAAGTCAATGAATTCCCATAGACGTAATGTTAAAAATTTTTAGTTTTTTTACCATTACGTCTATGGGAATTCATTGACTTCTTGAGCCGATATCTCCGCAATGGGTCATTTCCGAGAACAATGACATATATAGTTGGAATTAGCTCTTCGAGTACTATTATTTGCGACACTTATTATTTCAAAAGCTTGCTGGCCATATACCGAAGTATCCCCAAAGAATCATTTACACAATAATAACTAGTAATTCATTTATTAAATGTTTTCCCTATGGATGGCAACCATTTTTTTCACACCATTAAGTGTAAGTTCGTCACTACTCATGCCATTTAGTGGCACGAATGGTATCACGAAAAAGAGCTAAAAAGTATCCTCAATATTGAGGATAAATGTAATTGTGAAATGAACATCTCATTTTGACTTAAATGAATGTATATTTTGAAATTTTTCTCAAAACAATAAAACTAGACTCAATTAACAAAGATATGAAAACTGGTAATAGTCATCGAAAAATGTGTTTTATTGACTAAACATTAATTAAATTAAAATTTTAACAAACTATGGATTTAGATTGGCGATGCATAAGTTTGTCTATTTTCCTAATTGTTATACTACAAAACTTGAAAGAGATAACAATTTTATTGAAAAATTAGATTATTCTAATAAAATAAGTTCGATGATTTTTGCTAATCATATAAAGAATTGAATTAGATTAACGCTTTACTAATTTTATTGATCTAAATCAGTATTCGCATAATAAATGAACTACTAGTTTATTATTGTGTAAATGATTCTTTAAAGCTTTTATTGACCATAAAATTACTAGTTTAGAAAATATCGTTTTCCTCAGTGTTTCGATTAATAAAAATTTATATTCTGTCGCTTAGAAATCAATCCAGCTATTTTTTAAGCCTTACATAAGGTATAAAAGCGTAGTTTACACTACTTTTGATTTAAAGTTTTTAAGATGTTTCTTGTGTGAAACAAAAAAAGACAAAAAGAATTCTTCAAAAGTAAGTCAAATAAATTTATTATTTCTAACATTATAAATAGACTAGACTTAAGTTATCTCAAGATATTTTTAGCGCAGTAAAGTTGCGATTATGGCACATCGTCGGTGTATCAAAATTATGTGCCATAAATCGAGTACGAGAAATTTCATCTTAAGCTTATTAAAGTTTCTTGTTAAGGGTAGAGTGTACTCACTTTTAGACAAAATTTTCGTTTTTGTTTCTGCGTTAACATTTTTTTGCCTTGGCATTTGTTAATGAGGCGGACTTCTTGATATGTCGTAAATTCTTGTATTGCGGTGTTTGCGAATATGACACTTTTTTATATAGGCTTTGATAAAAATATTCGTATTTTTATACCAATAATATTCTCTTATTCTTTAAATTTTTTCTTCGCTTAGATGTGAGTTTACATTTCGTTGATAGTATGCTTAAGATCCATTCTCGTAGTGAAAAATGATTGATCAAAAAATATTTTAATTTTATTCAAATATCAGTTTTACGATATAATAATTCATTCATTAAACAATATTTTTCATTGTTCTTAATTAATTCACTTTTACATTCTTTTAGATTTCAGAATATTAATAATAGTAAACCTAAGTTTATATTTTAATTGAGTCTTTTTATGTCTTGTAATATTCTATGATTTTCCATACGATATTAGTTGAATTTTGATTTAAATGATGAGTTAAATTAGACTGCCCAGGGAGAAAAGTATCTCAACATTTGATTCGTTGTTATTCTCTCAAGTATTGATTCTTGGTATCTTTTTGCCGTCTGCCATATAAATTATATTTCAATGGACGTGAAATGTTGTCTGAATTAGCTTATATCTATTTTTAGTTGATTAAGTTGTTGAATTAATATTTCATTCAAACGACAGTGAGTAACAATAATTATTTATTTATTTAAACCCATAATTCTTTTAATTCGAATTTACACTTTTCAAAATTTAGTTAATATTAAAATAATTAGTCAAAGATCTTTCAGCGCAAAGTATAAAATCTAGGATAAACCCTACAGTTACATTAACTAAAGAGATTAAAATTTAAGAAGTATTTTTTGGATTCAATTTATGACTTTATGAATTTAAATAAGGGAATATTTTATGACATATTCAAAGTTATGATTTACAAATTACAACACCGCTCATAAGTATGGAAATAAAATTAACTCGATGTCTTGTCTTTAACTGAATATAACTAAGGAATTACTTCGTTGATTTTATCGAAACTTGTATTAAATGAATGCGTCATAATCTAGGATTAGAACGATATAAAGATACCGAATTTTGTCACATTTTCAGTAAAGTTATAAGCAATCAAAACCTTTTTGTGACTATTGTGATGCGATCATAAGTAAGGAAATATTTTTATTTGACTGAATTAAGGCGAAAAAAATCATTTAACAATTCTTTAAAATTAAATAGAACAAAATACTAATTAAATAAAGGATTTGAAAGCCAAATATATTAACTTAAAACTAATTCATTGAAAAAGTGGTCAAGTTATGAGAATTTGTTGAAGTCGAATGCCTTCAGATGCTCAGGATAAGAAGTGAAGGCAAAACATATCAAACCATAGCCAAAATGATGGGATGCAGTCCCTCATGTGCTTATAAAGTTATAAAAAAGATAAAAATGTTCGGGACAGCTCGTAATTTAACAGGAAGTGATCTAAACACTGTACAACAAAACGAAACGTCAGCAGAACTGCAGTAAATGTGGCAAAAGACGCGAAGAATTTCGGCTAAAGAAATCAAACAAGATCTGCAGATATCAATTGCAGTGAATCTACCATTTAACTATGATTTAAAAAAGCATCTTTTGGTGGAATAGGAGAGGCTGAAACACATCTCCACCTAAACCGTCACAGAAGGCGAGCATTTTGCAGTAACGATAGTATTACCTTAATTAAGCCCTTTTGATAACTTTTTCAAGAAATTCATTTTGGGCGATAGTGTATTCAAAATGAATTTCTTGAAAAAGTTGCTGCAGTTCTGCTGACGTTTCGTTTTGTTGTACAGTGTTTAGATCACTTCCTGTTAAATTACGAGCTGTCCCGAACATTTTTATCTTTTTTATAACTTTATAAGCACATGAGGGACTGCATCCCATCATTTTGGCTATGGTTTGATATGTTTTGCCTTCACTTCTTATCCTGAGCATCTGAAGGCATTCGACTTCAACAAATTCTCATAACTTGACCACTTTTTCAATGAATTAGTTTTAAGTTAATATATTTGGCTTTCAAATCCTTTATTTAATTAGTATTTTGTTCTATTTAATTTTAAAGAATTGTTAAATGATTTTTTTCGCCTTAATTCAGTCAAATAAAAATATTTCCTTACTTATGATCGCATCACAATAGTCACAAAAAGGTTTTGATTGCTTATAACTTTACTGAAAATGTGACAAAATTCGGTATCTTTATATCGTTCTAATCCTAGATTATGACGCATTCATTTAATACAAGTTTCGATAAAATCAACGAAGTAATTCCTTAGTTATATTCAGTTAAAGACAAGACATCGAGTTAATTTTATTTCCATACTTATGAGCGGTGGTGTATATTTACTTAAAAATAGATTAATGATTAGACCTAAATCTTAGACTCATTAGTGATAAAGATTATTAGTATTCAATTTTTAAAATTATTAAAACAAGCCTAAAATTTTATAGGTTAATATAATTTTTAAACTATTTAATTATATTGATAGAACGCATAAAAATTTCTTATAAAATATTTATAAACTTTCTAGTTACAGATTATCTGAAGCATACTTTAATATTAAATCAAAAATCTAGAAAACAAACCAGAAATAACTTTAATATTATTTTCCCCCATTTTAGTTTATATTAAAATTACGAAGTACATGTTAGAAAGTGTTAAGATATTTATCTCAAATTCTTATAGTTTTATCAACAGACATTTTAATCTTTTCGTTCAGAAATCACAATAGTTTTTTCGTTTTTGCGTTTTTTAGTGAGTTTTCGATTTAGCGCCGAGAACTTCGCTGCGTTTATTATAGATTTGATAAATTGATTCTAATTATTTGGTATAAGTGTTTGAAGTTTTATGTCAATTCAGCCCTAACAGTTCAGTCCCGACAATTCAGCTTCAAGAAAATATATTGCAACATAGAATCATAGCACAAAACAATTTTGTAACAATAACATACCTATTGTAACTACAGAAGCTATTTTATTTTTGGTAATATGAGGTAAAAGACCCAAATACATATTTGTCGATCACTCTTATAGGAAGATTTCGACCCAAATTTAGGTTAGAGGCTTAATAAGTTTTAACCAATAGTCGAGAAATAGGAGTTATTTTTATGCAATAGTTGGGAGTGGGAAACTTTTGAATAACTAATCCTGATTATGTCTGGTCCCTGCTTGTGATTTATGCTCATCTGTGGGAAAGTAAGGTTAAAGGTGTAGAAAGAGAATAAGTCAATATTCCTTGCAATGTCGTAAGTTGCATATTAAGCAGTGAATACTGTTTATGTGTCAAAATCGATCCTCCTATTAAACTGTTATTTTATAAATGAGCAAACTGCTTAATATAGGAACGCAATTTGATCCACGTGCAGAAGTCGTGGCATAACATGCAACTTACGATGCTTTAAATGTAAAATTTTGTAAAGTATTTTTGAGATTGAGTGATAAATTTAAATAAAAAATAATAATTGACTAAAAATAAAAATTACGAACAATTACTCTAAAGTAATCTATAACAGAGATTTATCCTACTTTGCCAATTTTTTTTTTCAAATAGGAAGCAACCTAGCGATACATCTTCCTTCCCGATTGCGGTTCGACTTCTGCCAAGTAGTGTTCAACCTGCATCAGATGCAGGCTTTGGTCATTTTTCGAGCCATTGGTGAAACACCAGATACTAGGATGATGAGCATTAAGTAAAAATCTGAAAGGTCGATGCTAACCCTCAACGATATTATTGGTTTTAGGTAAGTCACCTAAAACAGAAGAATGGCAATTCCATATCTCGGTCGCAGAAATAGAGAGCATTCAATTCTCCCGCTTATGTCCAATTTATGTGTTTCCAACATAATCAACTAGAAGTTTTGAAGATCTTATTATCGAGATAACATGCTTCACTAAGAAGAGCAATGTATAGGGAGATAACGTCAACAGGTTGAACAAAAGCCAAAGCTGCAATCATCTCGATGTTTAACGCGAATGTTGCATCTCTCGAATACATTTTATAAATAACAGCAGAGTGACGATTGGATTCTTCCAAAGGCACTGGCTGAAATGAAAACATCCTCGAGCGTTGGAGTTGGGAAATTATAATTGAAGGCATTATAGAAGCCTATTTGAAATCTGTCATAATATATTCAAATTTGGTTGAAGATTTTGAATAGCAGCGAAGACAAGATCATAAGTTAATTCTCTTCGATTTGGTATTGGTATATAAATGGAAGGAAGAACTTTTTTTTGAGCAAACTCATGTGTATTGTAAAGCTGATCAAATAGAGATTGAACAACCTTGAAAATGCTGCCAGATTACATATGATCACAACCAGATATTGGTCGTAGATTTTTGTGGTTCATAGAAATTAAAACACGATTATCTGACGAACCACCGTCAAACAGGAGCAAGATATCACCACTGTACATACAGTGAGTTCACATCTATCATCAAATCGAAAAGGTTTCTTGGATTCAGGAGTGCGTGACCTTTTTGGATTTTATATCTGGATGTTTCTAGCTATTGTCGATGTGAAATAAAATTGAATACTTGCAGTTTGTAAAGTAATGAATAAACATGATTGATGTTGATCGTTCATTCTTGAGGCGATAACGCCCAATCTTTAATTAGATTCATGACCCTGAGAGCATCAAACTTGCCTGAATCCAGTGAATGATTGATTATTTAGTTGAGTTATATGATCACCAACTGTGTGATAACCACTATGACACTTTATATCGATGTTACCTTCAATGTATCGCCGTGTAATTTTTTCCAAATTCTGTTTTGACTTACGAAAGCAATAAATAATCCTTGGTTAGTTAGTAGAGCTCTGCCCTTAGTTTTAATGAAGTCAAGTGGCAGTATTTCAAGTAAAAATTAAATATTCGACAAATCAAGGGATTAAAAATGAATGCTTACATTTTATCTTTAATTTTGAGCATAAAGTGCATTGATTTGTTGGAGGAAAATTCATAGATCATAAGTCAAAGATTATGGTAAAATAAATTTTGATCACGATTCAGTTTGATAAAATCAAATTAATTAAATATGTTAATTAATTTGATCAAATCAAACAGAATTAAGGTTTAAAGAATCTCAAAATATTACTTATAACTAAAGGTGGCTCGAACACGAGCCTTACTATTCTAAGCCCCAGCCTCATTCATTACCTCTACTTTATAATTAAGTGCTTACACTTATATCAAGTAATGACTAAATTGTCGGGGATGAATTATTGGGGATGAATTGTCTGAGGCTGAATTGATGTACTATGGCTAAATCATATTTCATTACTTCAAGAAAGCGTCCATTATTTGAATGACACTCAAGACTTTCTCGTAGGTTCTCTTCAGACAACGAATTGGGTATAACAGCAAGTCCTAATCTACTACTTTCTGACACAATATGTCTGTTGAAATTTTAATCACTAAAAGAAAAGTTTAGATTAGAAAGATTTAGAACTTCTTAATAAAATCTCTTTTATCACAAGATCCGACCATCGTGAATAGATGACAATCGAGACTAAGATATAGACACAGATGTATGTCCGATACCGCTATTTTCCGAGTGAATTAAAACTTTTCTCTGAATTTTAGACATTTTATTGTGATAAAAAAAATAAGCAGTTGCATAAACTAATGGTACTGTTGCCACATCTTCCAGTGACCAAATTCTGGGAACGAATAATAAAGATTGTCAATCTTTGATTACAATACTTGTAGCCAAATACAATGATGGACAAACTGCCATAACTCTATCGCCTATAATTTCAATTCAAATACAAATTAATGGATTTTATTACAGATTTCTAAAGTTTAGTTTAAATAGTTTTCTTGTATTCAGAAATAATGAAAATTTCTATTCTTTAAGTCAGGTTAAATTTGAATTTTCGTGTGTTAGTAACTCTCTGATTTGTAATTAAGAATTATATGTCGACACGATAAACTTTAATATAATTTTTTGAGAATAGAATTTAGCAAAAGTACCAAATGTGGAAAGCTATGAATAAATCTCTTAAGATTCATTCAAATTGTAGCATTATAAGTTTTTTCCGATGCTTCCCATACTTTATGCCATCCAATGTGCAAATTTTTATTATAAGTTCTAGTCTAAACTACATAGTTTATCAAAGGACATCGATCACTAGTTACTAACAAAATATCTTGAAAGTTCAATGATCGATAATTTTTTATGACTAGCTGATTTAATGAGAAGTCGCTATGAAGAAGCTATTAATAAAGGAGGCCATTATACGAAACATTTATTTTGTAATCATTTATTGATGACACAATGACTCAATGTGTTTTGTTAGAGGATTATTATCAATATTTAAACAAAATCCCAGATTATTTTTAATCTCTATGACCTCTGTATGGAAGCCTTTATGAAACAGGGTGTACTCTTCTGTCTTTCTCCTAACTACCAACCATTTTAGGCAGCGACACGCCGGTATCTTCATATCTGTTTGAAGAGCCGGTCAGCGGGACATCTTCGCCACCAGTCTCGTTTTAAAAGTATGAATTGTTTGACTGATTGTGTTCGGTCTTCCATCAAATCGAATCGATTTCATTTCAGAGCAATTATTAATATTATAGTCTTAAATTTTTTTGTTTTTAATCAATATCTCCTATTAATAATAAAATTATAACTTTTCAGTGTGGCTAAAGTTCATTATTTTGTTAGTCAATTGACTTTATTGTTCGTTCTCAGTTCAGTCGTACGTAATTGTGTTAATAGTGCTAAATGAGCCTATTTTTTTTAAATGTACGATTAAATAACAAAGAGCCAGCTCATATGTTAATAGTTCAAATGTCTCAACTATATTTTGAGCAAATAACGAAAACAAACACACAAACGAAAACATTCGCAATTATACAAATATGTCTAATATTGTCAAAAAAAATTAAATAAAAATAAAAATAAACATACAATCACACACACACACACACACACACACACAAACAAACAAACGCACACACACACACACACACACACACACACACACAAACAAACAATCACACACACACAAACAAACAAACGCACACACACACACACACACACACACAAACAAACAATCACACACACACACACACAAACAAACAAACGCACACACACACACACACACACAAACAAACGCACACACACACACACACACACACACACACATACATACATACACGCACGTAAGCACACAAATTAAATTATAACCTTTAGTTTAGCAAATAGACAAACAAAAAAATAGATACTTTGACCATTGGATGGTCAAAGTAACAAAACTGTTTCCGGATACTTTGAACTGTTTGTGAACAAATTATGGAATGTTTTTCGGTGGGAAAATGCTAGACAAAAGGGTATATAAAGTCGACTGAAATAACCTAAGAAATCATTCCTTCTTTGACAGTAGCAAAGTAAATTTGTGCTCCTGATCACGAAAACTTTAAAAGAAAGTGTTGTTAAATATATGTATGTGTTTGTGAATTTTAAATAAAAATTTTTATGACAAAAACTCTATTGTGTATTTGATTCAATTATATTTTTTCCAAAAAAACCTCCCAACACAATCTGCGTGGTACCAGGAACATCGAATCAAGACAAGCAGTAAGTGGCGTTATTGTTTTACTAAACTTTAAAACGCATATGTACTGTAAATTGATATCCTCAGACTGGAATTTAATCGAGTCTTAGACTCAACACTTAATTTCCAGTGTGTGGGGATTAAAAACGATCCAAAAAATCGTCACGTTAAGAATATACGTGACAAATTTGGTGGAGGCGCGGGGTAAAATATATGAAGGCTCTACATAAAAGCCTATCTAATTTAAAACAAAGCAAAACAAAACTTAGCGACCTAGAATTTTTTTTGAGTGTAGTAAATGTTATATATTAGAAAGTATATTATAAATCTAAGTTTTACGTTTACCTTTATAATCACTTATTGGCCTAAATTTAATTCTCCATTTAAATGAATATAGTAGATATACAAGAATTGATTAAATATTTTTTGAGGCCATATTATCGTTTTTTTCTGAAGATTTACACATCAGTATCGCTTAATTTAGCAGAAATGATCAGATACTTGCTACTATTTTTATGTTTACTGAGTATTGTAGTAAGCTATAGGTCTTCCAGTATCCATGACATTAGATTTTTAGCTAAAGCCGCAGCTCATGGTTTACAGATAAATAAATTAGGGTCTGGTCTTGTATTTAATTCCCAATGGTCTCATATCATTAGATTGAAATGGCCTACATTGTCAGCCCTAAATTGGGAACCAAAACTTATTAAATGTCGCGTACTACCTTATTCCAGTAAAATGGCACCAGATGATAAAGCTTCTTAGCGAATATATCAATTGCTATCAATGTGTAACAAATTAAATGACGGTTTAGAATATTTAACTAGTTCAATAAATCAATTATATCTTTGCATCTCTGAAGAAGTTAAAGTGACACATATAAGCAGGCATGAAAGGTCCATTTTGCCCTTTGCAGGTGAGATTCTTAGAGAGTTATTTGGAACGGGTACAGAAAAGGATGAAATCAGATTGAGCAAAAAGATAGACTATCCATGATGTTAGATATCCAAAAGAATACTACAGTTACTTTAGCTAAAAACTTCTTAGGTATGTCACAAATTATGGACTCTAGAAGTAAACAGGTAAATCAAGCATTAAGTGTCTTAGGTGAACATTTAAACATACTTGATAGCGAGATCAAGAAAATATGGCATTTTGTGTCATCTCTAGAGTTATATGATCATTATGCTATACAAGCATAATTCAATATGATTAATTCAATCTCGTCTGCATTATCTGATATATATAACGTTACACTTTTGTCAAATGCTTTTAATTCTTGGGAAACAGTGCTGCTTCAGCTAAGACAGGGCTATTTGCCATTTAATGTTGTTCCATGGCCAGTCTTGAGAGGTATTCTGACAGAAATTGACAAGTCGATTAAGCCTTTATATAGTTTAGGTATAGGTACTGATAATTGGGAAACATATTATATATTAAAATTAGTCACAGAATCCATAACTCAAGAAAGCGCATACATTAAAATTTCCATTCCTCTAAGGCGTGCTAATCAAGAAGTTTATTTCAATATTTCACTCTATTGACCCATAGTATTCCTTGTCATTCTAAATCCTGTAATTCAAACGCTATGTTGAAGAATGGTAGCGCATATGTCAAATTCAAACTAGACAATAAAGCATGGCTAGTAAGCAAGTCTGATGAGGATTTGATTGCTGAAATAAATCTTGTCGAATTCAATTTTTTGCCAATATCTACAAGTCAATTGTGTTATACTTTCGACTCCACGATTGTAGTAGAGGCTGGAAATTGTGAGATGGCGCTTTGGTCCTGGGAAGAAGATCAAATAATGCAACATTGTAGCTTTGAAGTGAAAAAAGATTCCAGATATAATCCAATCAAAATAACCCCTGAGAGTTGGGTTATTCACAAAGTAAAGATACCAACTTATACACGTATATGTCCAGGCACACGACCATTAAATCATGTACTGAAAAACTGAACAGAAACAACTGTTGTAGACGCAGGGTGTCAGTTAGTTGCTCCAGGAATAGTGCTACAGGGTCCACCGCAAACTTCTAATAATGAAACAATAGTTAGAATTAAAACTACAGAATTTCTATTTGATTTACTTGAATTTCCATTCCATAACGTTTCTTTCTATAAAAATACAACAGAAATGACAAGATTTGATTTAGATTCATTCAAAAACAAAATAAGTTTAGATAATCCAAGCATGACGGCCATTACCGGATACTTATGGCATACCTCAGAATATTTGTCAAATTCATTCGATATATTGAGTGAATCACATAATACAATCCGCTTTTATTATTCTTTAATTGCGTTTGTTTTATCGATTGTGAGGTGCATGTCTTATTTTGTGGATTTTGTGGTTCTAATAAGTTTAATTAGAGAGAATCGTTGGCTTTTCGGTATAACTCCAGTAGTAATAATTGGTCAGGTTTCTGCAGATTTTCTGTTTTCTAACGATCAGTTGATCGATATTCAAATCATTGGGAATATCATTGACTTTATATTCGTGGTGAGCTTTTTCATAATAGTGGTAGTTATTTTCGAAATGAAAACGCTAAAAAGAATTATACTATCTGTTCATAAAGCAAAATATGAAGTTGATGTTGCACGAGAATGGATTATTAGCATTAACTTTAATATTATTAGGCACACGTTTTTATATACTTATAAGCAAAATCTAACGATTGAATTCCCTATATCTCAAATAATGGATTTACCCTCAGGTTTAACAGGAGCAGATAAGTTAGCTTTAGTAGGAAAAAGAACTTTTTGGGTAACTACGGAAGAAAAGGGGAAATTAGGTTTATTGTTGATTGCACCTATAAAAATAACAAATGGTAAGATAATTACAGAAAGAACAGTTGCAAAGGCAGTAAAAGTATTTGTAACTTTTTCTGTAATAAAATGGCAGGAAAATAATAGACCATTTAAATTTGAAGAATCCATGACAGGGAATGCATACTTAGACATATATCGAAACTAAAATGTTTTGTTTGTTTATGCACAGTAATTGTTTTTTTCAAATAAATCATTCTATTTTAATCGTCCGTTATATAGTGTACATAAATTATGAATATTTTTAACATATAAAGAATAATCAAGTTTTTTTGAGTTAATAGTAGAAATTTAAAACTGTATATTTAGAAACGATTTTATATTTTCTTTTGATAATTAGAATACAAGTTTTAATCTAATAAACATACAACAAAATAAGCCAAAATAGCTACGAGGAGAAAAGGCACTAATCGTCGAGACTTCGCCAGAAAATTTAATACGGTGGGCGAAGACGAGGGTTCTAGATTGCTTTTGTTAGAAGAGATAGCGAATTCGTATGTTAATTCTCAAAGCGAAAGTGTGGCGCAGTCAAATTTTTATGACTCAGATGAAACAATTATAGACTCTTGTAATATAGATTCAGAAAAAGATGAAACAAATGATGTAAAAAGACTTACTTCGAGTTCTACTAATTTTGTGCATACATTGACTTCATTGGTAAATGAAAACCTGCCAACATTTTGCAGCACACCAGTTAAAACTCCAGTTCCGCTTCGATCACCCTCACCTCCAAGTTCTGTAAAGTTTATTCCGCTTGACTCTATCTTATCACCTATCTCAACACAACCAATAAGTTCAGTTACTTCACCAGATGATCCACCAGTTAGCACAACAAATAGTGCTATAATTCAAAATGTTTAAAGTAATATTACTTCACCTATTATTAACTTGACGAGTTTACTTCCCATAAATACCATAGCCTATGTGACAACCAACACTTCAAAAGCTACATCAGTTTGCACCTCATCTATTGTAACTACAAAAGCACCATTGATTAGTACGATTAGTATCCCCTTAACTACAGCAACAAATAATTCGGTAGCTACGACTACAGCAAGCTTAACATCTGCCACTGTCAGAAAGGCAGGTAAAGAAATATTACCTACAGTATTTAAAAGTGACAGAACAGAAAGACTTGATGACTGGTTAGATAGATATGAGTCGATTGCTGCGTGTAATGCTTGGACAGAAAATCAAATGGCCCAAAACTTGTCTGCATTTTTACAAGGGAATGCTTCTAGATGTTATAAAGCATGTACTGTTATTCCCGGAACCACTTCATGGCTCGAGGCTAGGAAGGAATTAACAAACTTCTTCAACCCAAGTAATACGGTAGGAACAGAGTTGGAGTTGAGAGGTCGAACACAATGTTTCAAAGAACCAGTTCTTAACTACTATTTAGCAATTGAGGCCTTATGCAAGAGAGTGAATCCAGAAATGAGTGAACCTGAAATGTTAAGGCGCGTAATGCAAGGCTTAAAACACTCTTTATTTGAAAAAGTATATCCCTCAAGACCCACAAACATGAGAGATTTATGGAGATTATTGCAAATTAATGATGAGTCTATGATGATGGCTAATTCTAGACCAGGTTGGAAACAAACGGTATTAGCACAAGTTTATGTTCCAGAAAAGGAAAGTGGGCATCAAAAGGATCATAATACAGAAAATACAGAAATCAAACAATTTATGCAGTTCATGAAAGACCAAATGAGTAATTTAGTCAATAAAATTAGTCAGATGGATATGAGTCATAGAAATTTTATGAACAGACCCCAAAATAATTATAATCATATAAGTAGTGCTAATAATCAAATTAGAAATAATAGAAATCAGTTTAATACTGGGCAAAATCAATATGGAAATAATTACAATAACCCAATTCAAAGTAGATTCAATCAGAGCCAACGAAACCCGAATCAAAACAGAAATCCAAGCAATAAATATAATAATCATAATATCTATCCCACAAGAGATAGGAATGGTAATCCCATTTGCTTTAATTGTGGAAAAACAGGCCACATAAGTAGATTTTGCAACCAAAGAAGTAATCAAATCAGCGACAATAATACTAGTAATAACAATAGTTTACCTCAGCAAAATCTTCAGGGAAACTAAATGAGACTCGAGTTAAGGGTATCGAGTCGAATAATTTAGAAATCTTTTTATTTGCGTTAGCAGAAAATATTTTGTTAATAGAAGCAAAAATTAATGAAATCTCGTCTCCTATGGCGATAGATACAGCTGCGGGGGTATGTTGTATAAAACCAGAACTAGTAAAAGCACTCTCTTTGCCTATCCATACAAACGATGGTCCTTTAGCTAAATTACCAGATGGGAAAACATTAAAACTAAATCAGTATGTATTAGCCAATATTAGTTTTTCTGGTTCAAGTTTATTTACGAAACTCTTTCTACTTTCCGGAATTGCTGCACCAATTTTATTGGGTATAGATTGGTGTAGAAGCAGTAATGTAACAATAGATTTCAATAAATATAGGGATCAAAATCAGATGCCATTAGAATCACCTATATATTTGTAGAAAAGAAAGAGTCACCAGTGCTTTATATATCGGAAAGTATTAATTTATCACCCCGAACCATAACTTGGGTTACATGTAAAACGAATAGCAAAATTAATCGAAGCTGTTTTTGACCTATTGATAAATCAAGAATTTATGCCCCAAAACCAATATTATTGAAACATAGAGAAAAAATTCCAATTATGTTGAGAAAAATACATAGTGATAATAGTACACCTTTTGGATTATCTAATTCAGTAGCCACTTTCCAAAGATTAATGGACACAGTATAATCTAATCTGAAATATATTTACTGTTTAGTATTTGTTGATGATATCATCATATTTTCAAAAAATTTTGACGAACACATTGAAAGGCTTGAACTAGTATTTGAAAGATTAAGAGCAGCTAATCTGAAACTAAGCCCAAATAAATGCCATTTTGCCAAAAAAGAAATAAGATTTCTGGGTCATCTTATAGACTCAAAGGGCGTGAAGCCTGACCCAGAGAAGATAGAAAGTGTCAAAAATTTCCCAAGGCCTAAAACAGTGAAAGATATAAGAAGCTTTTTAGGGCTAACAGGATACTATAGAAAATTTATTCGATGGTATTCTCAGATAGCACAGCCCCTCACACAACTTACAAAGAAAGAAGTGCAGTTTATTTGGACTGAATCCTGTGAAATAGCTTTTAATAGGCTCAAAGACGCATTAATTACACCTCCTGTTTTAATTCATTTTGACGAAACTAGAGAGACTCTTTTTTGTGATGCATGTAATGCATCAATAGCAGTAATTTTATCCCAAATAGTAGATGGCCAAGAACACCCAGTAGCTTACTATAATAGATCGTTAAAAAAGAGTGAGTTGAACTACACCATAACTGAAAAGGAAGGCCTGAGTTGTTTTTGGGGCATAGGAAAGTGCAGGTCATATTTATTAGGCATCAAGTTCTCCATAATAACAGATCATCACAGCCTTTGTTGGTTAATGACCTTAAAGGATCCGTGCGGAAGATTAGCACGCTGGGCTTTAAGACTGATGGAATATTCATTCCAAGTAGTCTATAAGTCCGGTAAAATGCATAATAATGTTGATTGTTTATCGCGTTATCCTAATATAACGAATCCGCAAGATAAAGATGAAATTGATATAAGCATTATGCAAATACATCCTTTAGATTTACCTAAATTACAAGCTGAGGATCCATATTGTCAAAAATTAAAAGAAAAAATCATGGATCCACAAAATAAACTATCAAAACGATACGTAACCGAAAATAATACTCTTTATAGAAAGTCAAAGGGAAACCTCCTATTAGTTGTCCCAAAATCAATTAGAAGAGAAATATTGTATTCTTTGCATAATGAACTAGAATCTGGACATTTAGGTATCAGTAAAACTTATGCAAAGATAAGGTCAATATATGTATGGCCAATATTGTTCCAATCAGTCCATAATTATGTTAAGAACTGTCTTGATTGTCAAAGACGCAAGCCATTGCCTTATAGAGTAAAAGCCCCTTTGCAACCCATACCAGTGTCTATGCCATTCTCCCACATCGGAGTAGATTATTTAGGACCACTCCAACTCACAGAGAATACTAATTGCAATAAAATTGTTTGCCTCGATTATGCTACCAGGTGGGCTACTACAGCTACTGTTAAAGATGCAACAGCTAAATCAATAGCTGACTTCTTCGTGAATTCGATTATAAATATACATGGAGCCCCTTATTATATAACAAGTGATAGAGGTAGTGCGTTCATAGCTGAAGTTACGCAAGAACTTTTTGAAATGTCCAATACCAAACATATAAGGACTACCAGTTACCATCCGATGAGTAATGGTCTGACAGAACGCTTTAATAGTACATTAGTAGATATGCTTTCGGCATTCGTAAATAAGAATCGAAAAAATTTGGATAAAGTATTACCCCATGTAACTTTTGCTTATAATTGTAGTGTTCAGGAAAGTACAGGCTATTCACTTTTTATTTGACTTATTTAAGGGAACCAGTTTTCCCAATTGATATTATGAATAAAAAGTTTAACTATGATGTCAATCAGAGACTGGCTGATGACATTAAGGAAGCTAGAGAAATAGCTAAGGAGCGTTTGAGTGCAGCTCAGGAATTGCAGAAAGAAAGATATGATGCAAAAGCTAGAAGTCCTGACTTTAAAGTAGGAGATTTAGTGCTAGTATATTATCCTGTGAGAAAGAAAAATAGGTGCAAGAAATTAGAGCATGAATTTTTTGGCCCATACTCGATTATTAGAATCATAGGAAACTGTGATTATGAGGTATTAGAAGTCGGACCTAAGCGGATAAAGCGGTGGGATATTGTACATGGAAACAGACTTAAACCATATAATGAAGATTCATTCGACCAGTCTTCGGATGAATTAGTTAAAGAAACGGCCGTAATTGAAAGAAATATAACTCCATTGAATGTCTTGAAGGATGTTACAGACGCCCACAAAAGCACAGAGCAATTAAACGAAGTTGATAAAAATAATGTTATGGAAACAAAAATAATGAGTAATGATAGAAGTTTTTCACCACCGTTAGATGACTTGTAAAATAGTGAAATAGCTAGTACAATTAATGAGCAAAATGAGTCCGAAAAAATATCCTTTAAAACAAGATATGGTAGAAAAGTAAAACCAAATCCTAGATATGCAGATTATATCATTAATTAAATTTTTTATGAATAAGTTTAGATAGAAAAAAAATTATGGTTAAAGGATAAAGTATGATGGGGAAAATAAGAAATACACCAATACAAGTATTTAAATTAAAATATTAAAAAAAATCAAGATACCGAAATGAAGTAAACTTTTGTTTTAAATTCAATCATAGATCACATTAGGACAATGAATTATAGAGATAGGATACAATACGCAACAGCATTAAATGATTTTTGCCAAAAGAGAAAATTTCGATATCCAAATTATAATATATACTACGATGATAAAACATGCGCCTATGTTTGTGAATGCAGATTAAGAACAAGCTTGGGTGACATTTACGCTAGAAGTGACGGTTCATATAAGAAAAAGCGAAAGAATATTCAAGGAAAACATGCGAAATATTAAATATAAACAGTAAACACAGAAAGAAAACAAAGATTAATCAGTCAAAATATTCACAAATTTTACTAGAAATAAAGAACAGAAATTGGACAAAACCTATGATATTACAAACATCATAAATCCACACACAGAGTGATATTTTTACCAGATCAAGAAATAGCAGTGTTAGGTACTGGTACTGACGTAGAAACGTCAATCGATAGGGCTGCTGAAAAGATCATGGAAAAGATCAATATCTCAGTAGAAAATAAGTCTAAATGAAGATATGAAATTTTAATATTATATAAATCTTTTCGTTTGCTTACCAAATAATTTACTGTTACATAAAAAAAGACATAATTCACGTATATATAAATAATGAAAAACAAAAAAAAACAAACCATAATTGATTCCGATTAACACCATATTTCTAAACTGAATGATAATTCAATAAGAATTTGAACCAATAAAGAAATAAATGTTATGTGGAATCATATATACTAGTTCGTATTGTAAAAATTTTTTTGACGTTTAGCCTAAAATATTTTTAAAAAAATTGAATAAACAAAATAAAAAATTATAAATACTTAAAATTATAAAAAAGGAGACTACAAATATATATTAGAATATATAACCCTGACACATAAAGAATATAATTATTAATAACACATTGAGATAAAAAAAATTTAAATCTTTATAACCAGATATTGTTTAATTCATACATAAATTAAATATTATCAAAAAAATCATTTATGTAAATGTTTCTTTTATAAAACTATCTATGATAGTGTAAAGGTTTTTGAGAGTTGTGAAACTCAAGAATTAACCTAAGTATTTCTACTATTACAGATGAATCCTGATATGAAGAATCATTACAATGTGTTAAACTGCATGCTCCGAAATTTCAGTCGTAATCAGAAAAGAGATAAAGTCATATGGACGATAAATAAGCATTTCATAAGAAGCATAAAAGATTGTTTTATAGTCCTTCAAGCATGCATAACCATAGGTACTGTAATACACAAAATTCATACATTCGGATTTGATCTATCATTAAATGTGTGTAAAAATGCCGCAGCAAATGAAATGTATAGATTATTTTTGGCTTATAAAAGCAACAAAAAGATACCAAAAACCCCTGTTCCCGAGAAATTTAAGCAATATACGCTTAAAGTAGACAAATTAAATACTGAAGAATATAAAAACTATGGGGTTTATATGAACCAAAAGAAAAACTTGAACCAAGTCCTCGAAAAATACAAAAGCTAGATAGACCGGAGGCTGCAAATAATAACTTTAATAAAAATGCTACCAGAATTTTGAACAATATCGAAAAGACGAAGAAGAACATTAATAATATAAATCTATTATTAATGAAAGTAAATTAAACATATGTGACCTTAAGGTCACTTTCATGGTCACTTCCAGACCATTTTCATCTAATTTTTTCAACGTGAGTATATTCCCAATGTAGAAACATAAATTACGCATCGTTGGAATCTTCCTGACCATAGTATTCAAATGAGCTCGTACTCGAGATCATTCAAATTCATTTAACGTCATTTGATTTTTTCGATTTTGAAAGGCGAGTTTCTGGTTTATTCTAATAAGGAGTGTATTTCGATTTAAAAATATATAAAATTAATCGCTTGAAATAACTTCAGATATATAATAACAGGGAGACAATGCTTGAGATCATTTTTAACCATATTTTAACAGTTAGAATTTTTAAGTTTATTTAATGTTAAGGTCAATAATCATAAAAATGCTCAGAATCGAAGATTGTTTCTAATAAGTGTATCACATGATTATTTTAACGTTATGATAGTTTTGTGAAGGAGTACGGATTTGATTTGTCTAAAGTTATTTCAAGCGATTAATTTTATATATTTTAAAATCGAAATACACTCCGTATTAGAATAAACCAGAAACTCGCCTTTCAAAATCGAAAAAATCAAATGACGTTAAATGAATTTGAATGATCTCGAGTACGAGCTCATTTGAATACTATGGTCAGGAAGATTCCAACGATGCGTAATTTATGTTTCTACATTGGGAATATACTCACGTTGAAAAAATTAGATGAAAATGGTCTGGGAGTAACCATGAAAGTGACCTTAAGGTCACATATGTTTAATTTACTTTCAGTTTTCTATGTTCTATTTGTTAAATAAACTCGAACTTTCGTGTTGACCTCGGATGATCTCGAGTATGGTCTCAATCGACTCGTATGGTCGAGACGAGTCCAACGAGGTATAATTTATGCGTCTACCACATCGGGAACATATCCATCCACGTTTGCTATAGTCAGCGGTGATGTTATATTAACTCAAAATTGTCGTTGATCTTGTATGACCTTGATTTTATAGTATGTTATAGTTAACGCCATTTAGAAGATTTCCGTAAAACCTCCATGGTACTTGCCCCTCCCATTCTTGAGATATTAATTTTAAATATTGCAAAATTAAACTTTAACCAATTATAGCTCCATCCCCTAAATGAATGTCAACATAAGTGTTATACATGTTGAATCTGTGTGTCATAAGAATTAAAATGAAATAATTTTTTGTGGGCGTGGTTTAAAGTCGGTCCAGGAGGGGCGTGGCCAGAGACTTTTTTATTCCTTAAGTTATGCTAATTAATAATATATATGTGTACAATATCTTATTTAAAAAATTGGACTCCCCGAATCCCTTCCCTCTAACCATAAGCTCTTATTAGTAGTAGACCTGTAGATCGGGCCCAAAACTCCCGGCCCGACCCAACCGACATTTTATGCTCGTTTGTACGACCCGATCCGATCGGAAAGCTAAAGAAGGCTGGCCTAACCCGACCCAAACGAGAATTAAAATTGCTAAAAAGCTAAAGTTTAATCAGTTTATTGATTAAGTTAGTTATGGTCTGCATTACATTCATAAAAAAATGGACACAATATGAGATATCTTATTTTTTAGAGTATTCAATAATTTTTCATTAATCTTTCGGAGAATATCATATAGTCTGTTGTTTTCAATAGACAAAGACCTCATCTTCTGGTAATTAATTTTAATTGAATTCAGGTGATCATATGAATCTCGTCTCACTCTTGTCAAATTTTTCAATGTAATATCTATTTGATTTTGAAATCCTGACTGTTTAGCCACTTTCTCAAAAGCTTTACAGTTTTCGATCAATTCATTTATTGAATTTATTCCATTACATTCATCAATAACATGTTCTTGGACTTAATTCATATTATGAGAGAGACATCATATCCATAAAATATCTTTAAATGCAAGCTTGATTGCTGAAGGTTTATCCGCTACCACAATGATACTATCTCAAACATATTTTTCGGAGCTGTATTCTTCAAAAATATAAAACATTTTGAAATAAATTTCGGGCCGACTCGTCCAACCCGACCCGATCCGACATTTTATGACACCCTGTACGACCCGAACGAACCCGAGATTTTAGCTCAAATCCGATCCGAACGAACTCGACCCGAGTCCGATGAACAGGTCTATTCTGGATTGCAAAGATATTTCTATAATACAATCTTAAATTTTATTTTGTATAATAAGGTGTATAATACAGTGTATAATACAAGGAATTGTATTTTGCCATCCATAGTCCTGTTATATATTGACTGATGTAAAAGCTTGAATCAAAGTAGTCCATTGCAAGCCGGTCACGAACTGATGGTAAGAAGGCAATGTGTGACGGCCTTTATTCGATTAGCCCAACGGCTGTCCCATTCAACGATGAGTCGCGAGAAAACCCGTCGTCTGAAGTATGAAATCGGATTATGCTGGTAGTTCGGTTCAGTTGATGGTTGGTGATTCCTAGCAATTTGATCGGCTCTTTCGTTGTCTACAATACCGGAGTGTGCTGGTACCTTTATTAACGCTGTACGGATACCTAAGACTATTAATTGATAAAAGTATTTGTAGAAATCTTTCACAAATGTGCTGTTCGTAGTAAAGCTATTTATTGCATAATGTGCTGAGAGACTGTCCGTATACAAGCAGACGGAGTTGGGTCGAATTTCCGCCGCGTGTTGAAGAGCGCGAAGAATAGCGTAGAGTTCGGCCTGGAACACGGAGCACTCGGTTGGCTTTTACTTTCATGTGAAGCTGGGTAAATCATTACATATCTATATATTTATTATCAGCATGACTTGATAAGCAAAAGTGTCAAGCCACACTTACCTCAGGCCATTTCTAAGCTCCGCCCACCAAAAAAAATTTTAGCTACACCCACCAAAATTTTCTAAAATTTTATCTTAATGTACTGTTTAAAAATATGCAAGCGGATTCTCAAAATTCCTTCTGTAGGCGGAGTTATTTTTCAAAACTTTGACTGGCTTTTACTTTCTGTAAAGCTGGTGTAGCAATTACATTAATATATATTTGTTATCAGCATGATAAGACAAATAAAAGCCTAAAGCCACGCCTATCTCCGAATACTTTTAAGCTCCGTCCACCCACAAAATTTAAGCTACACCCACCAAAATTTTATTAAATTTCTACCTAAACATACTATTTAAGAATATGCAATCAGATTATCAAAATTTCTTCTGTGGGCTAAGTTATGCATTTTCAAAATATCGATATTCCAATAGTAACTAGGACATCATTTATGTCTGGTTTTTCATGTTTACTTATTTACTATACTTCAACACGTGTTTTGATTTTTTAAATAACTGCTTTAAATTCAATTTTTAGTGAAAATTTCGTTTTTTTGTGAATTTTACTCACACTGATTTCACTCTAAGTGTAAGTCTAATTATTTTTTTATTTGTCTTTCTTATTTATTAAGGTTTTTAGAAGTGAATTTAATCAAATTTGAGATTTTCAATTTAAGTACTAAATACCACAATTTTTTATTTTATAAATTTTGTAATTTAATTTTTATATTTCACACACATTCATTCGCACGAAATACACTTAAGGTGCTCATAGGCGGATGGACTCTCCATTGTTGGATCGTGATACAAGTCTAGCTGCAGAGACCAGAATTAGTTACTTTCGAGTAATGATTACCTTCGGGTCCGAGCACTATCCCGTTTACAACAATGCGGGAGTACAATGTTTAGTGTTAGAAATTGGGATGAAAACTCAAACGACATCTAATATTGTCTCAAATTTTTCCACTGTACTTCTTTTTTCAGAGTAATTTTATTAATTAATCAAATGACAGAAAATCAATTTCCAGAATTTGATGACTTGAGACTTAAGCTAAATAACTTCTCAGGTGAAGAATCTGTAATTGAATTCTTGGAAAAGTTTAAACTCATTCCAACCAGAGATTATGCTGCCACTCATGCCTGATGTACAAAGTGTTCATCTCCAATGATGCCAACGAATAATGCTAGAATGAAAATTGGTTGGAGATTGAGGTGCGTGAGTGAAATATGCCGTTATTCATACAATCCACTCAAATGAACATGTTTTGAGAGAGCTCATTTAACATGGGTCAGTATGAATTAGATGAAACTTTTTTATTTTAATTATTATCGAAAAGACAACTAAATGTTTGTTTCATGCCAAGTTTTATGTGTTCCAGGTTAAAATTATGGATTTAATCTTCTGTTTCATTTGCAAAGGAATGCCGACACGAGTTTGTTTGTGATGTCGTTGGATGCACACCAAAAATCGCAGTCGGCTGGTGGGCTTTTATGAGAAAGATCTGTTTTAATAACGTAAACCATGCCAACAAAATAGACTTTCCAATGGCTCATGTTGAGATCGATGAAACACATCTTTACCGCTCGAAACACCATCGTGATCGTGGCCTTGGAGATGTGTGGGTTGTCAGTGGTATTTGTAGGGAGACAAAAGAAGTCTTTGTGGTGAAAGTTGATGATAGAAGCCAAAGTACCTTAGATGATATCATTCGTGAAAGAGTTGAGCCTGGGCCCATCATTTTCACCGATGGCTGGCGCGGATACCCTGGAATGACGGATAGACTCGGTCATTACGATGGTGTAACAGGTATTGCAGGGCATTTCATCTGCAATCACTAAGTTTGATACACTGCAGACGACATCGCTCTAGAATCACTCAACAATACTCCTGGCGTACTAGAAGTCAATACGAATTCCATTGAGCGTCTATGGAGAGATTTGAAAACCACTATAAGGTCAACTCAAGAAAATCGAGATATTAATGGTTACGTTAATAGAATGGCAGATACATATATTGAGCGATACATGTATTTAAGGAATATGTAGTTATCACATTGACATTTAATTTTGATCGAATTTTTTACTCTCAATCCTTTATTCTAGTATGAAGAACATTAATCGAAATGGTGATAGATTTAGACGTTTCCTTGAAGATATTCGTGTTTTATACCCTTTCAATGCTTCACCTTGCTTCCACCAACCTTTAGATCCAATGATCCCTACTTCAATTACCAGCTCCAATGCAGATTCTGATACAGAAATCGACTCTGATACAGAAGTCAATTCTGATACAAAAGTCGAATCTAATAAAGATTATTTTGCAGCTCTTCCTGATTAAGCTCACCAATTGTTTTTTGTATCTTCAAATCTTGTATTATCTTGTAATTAGCGAAAATTTTTATAAAATCCTTACTACGAAATCTAATAAATATAAAATAAATTTGATAAAATTAACCTAATTTTTGTCTTTCATTTCATAGACTCATCAATTTAAAAACTTAAATAAATGCGATTCAATATATTAATTTAATAATAATTTATTTGTATAGAGAAATTTAAATATTCACTAGACATTGATAAAATTCTCGAAATTTCTAAAATATTCGTGATTATTGAGATAAAATAACATATTAAATATGTTAAAACTTACATTTGGAACGGATGCAGTGAAGGTAAAATTCACAAAAGGCAAATTTTTCACTAACTGAATTTGAAAAACAAATTATCGTAAAATTTGAAAATACTTGTTGATTACAGTATCATGAGTTCTTTTTAAGGAAAGAGGCGGATCTCCAGATTATTAGGTGTTTACTTGATAAATATTAGCCTATAAACGTGCTTATTTTTAACCAAAAAATTCAAGTAAACACACTTATAGGTGACAAAAAACCTCATTTTTAATTAAATAGATTTGAATTGAGAATTTTTTAAATAATAATGTTTAATAAAAATATGATTATAAATAATTTAATATCAATTAAAAAATCAAAATATGCTTATCTAATAATCAAAACATGTATTATATGTTAATTTTTTTGGTAAATTTCGGTAAGAATTTGTTTTTCTTAAATACCCAATAACTTATAGTTCTGTATCTTTCCTAAAAACGAATAGATAGTAAATAAGTAAACATGAAAAACTACGCATAAATGATGTCCTAGTTACTATTGGAATATCGAAATTTTGAAAATTAATAGCTTCGCCCACAGAAGGAATTTTGAGAATCCGCATGCATATTTTTAAACAGTCCATTTAGATAAAATTTTAGAAAATTTTAGTGGGCGGTGCTTAAAAATGGGCTGAGGTGAGCGTGGCTTGAGACTTTTTTACTTGTCAAGTCATGCTGATAATAAATATATAAATATGTAATGATTTCCCCAGCTTCACACAAAAGTAAAAGCCAATTAGAGCACTCATTACTCAAAGTGAAACTGGCGTCGAACGAATGTTACGATGATGGGCGAAGAAGGCGGAAGAGACTGATGTGTCTGACTCTGAGCTATCAGCGTAGACGTTCATCTCAGCATCGAACGACACCGACTCGACCTGAGAACGTGAGGCGGGATGGGCTTGACTAAAGTATTAAAGGTTTCGTTTAAGTCGATTAAATGTCAGGAGATTAAGATGAGGTGCGGGTCTTTTTTCACAAGTTGGAAATGTCCCATAGGGCATGTTCCAGTTTGTGGATATAGTGGTTGGCTACCAGTTGTTCAATTCGTAAACTAATTGGAGGAACACCTGCTATCACGCACAGGGCTTCCGTTGACGAGGTTCTATAGGCTTTCGTCACTCTTAAAAGTGCTATATGCTGCACGGATCGGATCTTCCGCATGTTACGGTCTATCCGGGCCCTGTCAACGCATCTCGGAAGTGCGTACATTAGGGCTGGTTCAATCGCCATAACGAGCGCGAAACCAGCGACAACTTGCTGATAGCATCCTTAGCCTTCCCCACAGCATAATTTATGTGCTCTGTAAAATGAAGCCGCCAATCGATAATCACACCAAGATATTCGATTGAGTGAGCAAACTCTATGCTGATACCACCGAGGCGAATAAGAGTTGATGGTTGCGGGTAACGAGTGCGAGTTACATAGAGTGCCTTGGATTTTCGAGCGTTAAAAGGAAGTATGCTCCAAGCTTAGATTTGCCTGAGCTCTCGGTTGGTCTTTTCTATCAGCTCGTCTTCCCTCTTGGCGTGAATTATGAGAAGTGCGTCATCGGCAAAGGCCTGGACTACAACTCCCTGTTCAAATGGTAGCTCAAGAACTTCATTGTATAAAATGTTCAAAAATATTGGGCCTGATGGTGTGCCCTGCATGCAACCAATAGTTTGAGGACAGGAGACAGTGGTGGACTCAGTCTCCACATTGACGGATCGGTTGTTAAAATAGTGGAGTGCCAGTCTATAGAGATTTCGTGGACACCCTTTACTCTCGAGTTGGGCTGATGAGGTGCCACTTGGCATTATCAAATGCACCTTTGACATCAAGAGAGACGAGAATTACCCGTTCCCAACGAGCCAGTGCAGAGCGCGTGATTGAGAAAGCATTCTCTATGGCGTCAACTGTATTCGCTTGTGGTCTAAAACCAAACTGATTTTCACTCAATTGTCTTGAGTGTAAGAACGATTGGATACGCTGGATTAGAAAATAGTCCAACACTTTTCCCGGTATCGAAAGAAGACAAATGGGTCTCCATGCCTTATGGGTTTCGATGTTGACTGAGTGAGGTTTGGAATAAAAGTGACAGAGGCTGACTTGAAGATTGATGGAAAACACCCCAAAGTGAGGCATCGATTATATAAAAGAGTCAGTTCAGAGAGTAGAGTGAGAGCGTTACGTTTCATGATTGGAGCGTTAATGAGATCGAGCCCTGGGGCTTTACGGTTACCCATCCGGTTGATTGCGTGTCGGACTTCCATTTCAGTGAACGGCCAGTCATCGTTTGTATCTGGTAGAACGCTAGCGACTATTCGAGACTCGGTTTGCTCTGAGTCGTCTTGATTTCCGTTGTCGGAGGAATAAAATCCTCCAAGAAATGCTTCAATCGTCTCACGCTCTTGTGTGGTGAAAGTTCAGTCCGACCTGCGAAAGGTTCTGAAGCGGTCTTTTTAACGTTTTTCAAGTGATATAGTTCATAGACTAGGCTGCAAGGATCGAACTCAGAAGTGGAAGTACAGAACGCACGGAAGGATTGGTGTTTAGCAGTCGTGATTCTGGTTTTGTATCGGTTGAAAGCCGTCCTATAGGCCTCTCGTTTAATGTCCCGATCGTGTGTGATTCTGTTCAGCGCGTTTCGCAGACGCCTAACTAAGCGACGTTGGATGGAAAGGTCTCCTGTCCACCATGGTACCGAGTATTGAGTCTTCATTTTCCTGGGCGTAGATTTATTAGCGGCTGCGAAGATGGTTCCAATCAAGAGTTGGGCGACATTTTCTACGGTTTAAGTTGTAATGGCATTGGTAATACGAGAATAGAGGAACGCTTTCTTTGAAAAGAGATGATGATCAAAATTGTCCCAATCCGCCTTGGCCGTATTGAAGTGTCGAGATGATGATCTCTCGTCCTTCGGGGCGGAAGAAATCGATACGTTAAAGAGTATGTAGCGGTGGTCGCTTGCAGAATCTTCAGTGGAAACTTTCCAGTTGTTTATGTGGCGGAGGGCTCGACTATTGGCGATTGTCAAATCGATGAAATTCTGCTCACCATTTATACCGGCGAAAGTTAGGATACGACCACCATTAAAATATTAGTCATCGGTTGCTATGAACTCCTCCACTGCTCGACCTCGTATGTCCTCTTCAGGGCTGCCCCAAGACTGAGACTTGGCATTCGCGTCATGCCGATGATAATTTTGTTTGACCGGAGGTCATCGACTATGGAGGATAGTTTCGCAACATCATTTGAATTGTCGAACGGATCACGAGGCTTGTGATAAGCTGATATAAGAGTGAATTCTTCTGTGCCCGTGCCGACCGAGACTACACAATGGTATGCATCTGAGAGATGCCCAATATGGTGTAAAGAAAGTGACCTGTTAAATACTATAACCGCCGTTTTGGAGTTTCCCGAAGGGAAGACGATGTGGCTCACTCCGTTCAGTCCGCAAACAGTTCCTTTGAGGGCATAGGGTTCTTGTATAAGTATAACATCATAGTGACGTTCGGCGACTATTTTTGAGAGATGGGCTGAGACGCTTTTCGACAGATAAAGATTAATTTGTAAGATATAGATATGGAGACTGGGTGGTGATAGTCGGTGGACTAGACATAGTGCGATTAAATTCAGACTGTTTGTATCGTAGTAATTTAGGACACGATTTATTCAGTGCTGAGTGGTCCGTATGAATATTCACATTTTTGGATCAGAATTTCTCCGCAAGACAGTTTGCACATTGGGCTTTCGACTGATCGTCTTTGTTAGGGCATTCGGTAAATCTATGTTCGCCGGCTCAGTGGGAACAAGTGGTTTTGTGGGGGCAAGTATATAAAGATCCATCCGATCGTTTACCAACAGAACGATATCCGAGTCCACAGCATTTGAAGCATCTCGTGATTAAAATATAGTCTTCAGCCTCGATAAGGAACCATTGAATGCGAAGGCGATCTATTGACTTTATGACCTTATGTAGCTTTGGAGAAACTTGGATGGCAATGTGGCGGGTGTCTCTAATAATGGGAGCCTGAAAGATAAATCTAATCTCAGCCTTAAAGGTCATGAGGTTCGAGTATACTGATTTTATTTAAGTATTTTGTGTATATATTGCGTGCGCCAGCTCCTCATCATCTACATCTCTAGGAACGAAAAGAAGCCTCATACGTGGGTCGCGTCGCTTAGGTTCACTCAGCTCAAATTGGCTGACAAAGCACTGATTTTAGTTTAGTCGGTCTCTAAGTGTCGTGAGCTCCTGAGGGTTACGAACAGCGACTACGACCCGACCATTTCTTGAGCGACGAAGTTGCGATACACCTATTCCTAGGGACACTAGATCAATTGCTTGAGAAAGGTCAGCTCGAGTGACCGATGAGTCCATGTGAGACTTTGAACGAAATATCAGCAGAAAGTCAGGCTGTCTTTCATGCTCGTGCTTGGGCCTCGCAGTAACTTCCGCAAAAGTAGCTTATCGCT
Source organism: Archegozetes longisetosus (assembly GCA_018873245.2). Classification (NCBI taxonomy): domain Eukaryota; kingdom Metazoa; phylum Arthropoda; class Arachnida; order Sarcoptiformes; family Trhypochthoniidae; genus Archegozetes; species Archegozetes longisetosus. The sequence continues at coordinate 11,333,539 of JAEMBT020000009.1, read as the reverse complement.
ATGCGGTTGACAAAGCGGAGGACTCACCGTGAGAGTTGAAGTGGCATGTTCTTTGATGGCTGGAAGCTCCTCCAGTAGAGCGGCGATAGTATTAAACGTCTTTTGTTGGGCATCATTGCTGACTGAAGATCGGCGAGTACGTTGCTGGCATCGAGCTGTGCCCGAAGAACAGAGCAGACTCGCTGAGCCTCCTGTGCAAGAGAAACGGCTCGCCTAAAGAAATCGCGGACTTTCTCTTTACAGATGGAGCGCATATGCTGAGACACTAGGGAAGCCATCTAGCGATCAAATTCTGAGTTTAGTGATGCGATTATATCCGCATCGCCAAACTCTATAGTGGCGGCTACAGATGCAAGTGTAAGAGCGTTCAGTTGATCCTCACCATCAGATGAGGATGTAGATGAGGTCGCAACACTAGGGTAAGGCTTCGCTTTGCGCCCCTTAGATGTAACAGAAGCCATTATAATTAGGAGGCACAACAATAGGCGACAGTGATGAAAGATACAAAAACGTCAGATAAGAAATAATAAAAATTGATAACAAGGACGTAATTCCTGTATACGAGTGAGTCTTTGGCATAGTCAAAAAAGGTCGATGTTGAGCAGTCGACCGGAGTGGTCGCACTAATCAAAACACACAGCTATGAAAAAGGGCACAAAGTCTATGAGAAAGTACTATGGAAAACTTAGCACTATTGAAAAGATAAGGTTTCAGGTTCGAATCCTACTTGATGAAAAACATTTTTAATTTGGTTTAGATTCAATTAAAGAAGGATTCGGTGGCCCCATAGAAAATTCTCCTGAGACCGATTTCTTTGAAATTTTTTATTCAAAAAGAACACTAAAAAGAATATATGTTTGTGCTTAACACTTTGAGATTGGACGCGCCTGAGCGCTGCAAAACATTCCAGAATTTTAAATTTTCAAGTTTTTATTGTAAGAAAACCGTTAGAGATATTTTGAAAATTTTTTCAATAAAGCTTAAAGTTTGGATACAAGTCTATGATGGAAAAATCATCATAAATTTTTCATTGTTAAGAAAGTTATAAAAATAATAAAATTTAAAAAATTTATTTGTACATGTTACCCCGAAAGGGCTAGCTTGAGAATTTTTCTAAAAAACAATTTTATTTAAAGAAGCTTTGGTTTAAAGGAAAAGCTAGCCATTTTGGGGTAACATGTTGAAAAAATGCCAAAACCAAAAATACATATTAATTATGAATGAAGCAAAGTTTATTTTTAAATTGTTTAAAATCTGTGAATTTTCAAATCACGGTTTTTTTAATGACAACTTTTATAATTAAAAGTTAGTATCTTTATACGAGAAATCTTAGTTTTATTCTATTTTTATTCATTTTCAAATTATTTTGAATATGTTTAAAATAATTAATGTTAAAAAAATTTTAACATTTTATAATGATTATAAAATTTTTATTGAGTTTTGAAATTATATTTATTACATAATGCTTGAATAAACTCTAGTCTGGTTCTCAAATAAAACATCTTAAATTTATCTAGGTTTCGTCAGTCAAGAGTGTCAACTTTGCAATGAAGGATGCTGAGTTTGAAATACTTTTCATAATTTTTCTTCAAACTTCCTCATTAATCTTTTAATAAACTAAAATTTTTTCATTTGCAAAAAATCATATTGTTTTTCATTTTTATTTAGCTAAAATTCGATTTTTACGTATATTTTGTTGATGTTTTTAAAAAATTGTACAAAAACAATAAATACGATAAAATTCAATTTTTTGCATTATAAATGAGTTCAATTGGTTTTTTCCCTATGTTTAAAAAAATTATTTTATCTATTTTTGAGGGCCAATGTTATAATGGAGTCCTTCTTTCTTTTAAAATAATGTTTGAATAAGAATCAAACATTTATTTTTTCAATTATTTATTAATAAAAATGTCGCAGAACAGCAACAACAGTAGCAATAACAATTGTAGTGATAATAGTTTTTCTGATGAAGGATCGACACCAGCCAAAGTTAGAAAAGTCCGACCACCATCAAAATTTTCAGTTCGGTGGATGTCTAATCCTATTTTGATGACTTTTGTTGAGTGAGTTCCGGAGGACGAGACAAAAATGAAATGCAAAATATGCAATCGTTGTTATGCTGCTGCCAAAAATAGCCTTATGGATCACTATAAGAGTGATTATCATCAGCAATTGGCCGCAAAGTCTGATGAAGTATAGCGTGGTCACGACGGCGGTGATGACCACTTGCTTAAAGCTCGAGTCGCAGAATTGAGGTTGGCAATGTTTTGTGTCGAGACTGACACTTCTTTTTTTACCATTGGTGAACTTAGTCCACTTTTGGCCAAGATTTTTGGTGACTCGATTGTGTCATCAGGCCTGAAGATGAAAGCAACCAAAGCGCGCCATTATTTGTAATGTTCTCACCACATTTTCAGGCCATACTTTGCAAACACCCGCATCTAAATAGATCTATTCTCGTGGACGAGAGTACCGATATAGCGTCCGTCAAGTCGGTATGTTTAGTTGTGCGAACCATATTGAAAGGTAGATTGGCCACTATCTTTTGTGCCTTAATTGAACTGACTGGCGAAGATACCAGTTCAATCGTAGAAACAATCTTAAATAAACTTGAAGCTGTCAACATTCCGCTTGAAAACATAACTGGCCTCGCGTCGGATGGTGCAAATGTGATGAGTGGCCAGCATTCTTCGGTTCAATCTCGATTCGCTTCAAGAATCTAGGCATTTTTCTATGAAGTGTATCTGGCATACGGCCCATCTATGTGATTCTTATGCTTGTAAAAAGCTGCCATCCACACCTGAAGACTTTTTAAGGAACCTGAATACTTGTTTTAGCCATTCTTCGAATAGTCTTATCAAATTTGCTGACCGACAATTTGAGCACAGACTTCCAAAGCATCGTAACCTTAGAGTTGCAAAGACCCGTTGGTTGTCCTACTTACCGGCCGTCGAGAGAGTTCTCCACCAGTTCCCAGCTCTCCAGACTTATTTTGGATCCATTCCATTTAGAACCATCGATAGAGATGAAGAAGAGCGTGAGAAGACAATTGATCGACTTAAGAATTACTTCTGATACGCTGACATCAAACTTTATTTATCTTTTTTATCGGCTATACTTCTTCACTTTGAGCGTCTTAACGTCTTTTTCCAGTCCGATGCCATACTTCTTCCTGAACTGCAATCTAGAACTGATTCCATGTTTTTGATGTTTGCCAGTTATTTCTTAACTGAAGAATACATTACAGCACATCTTATTGAACCAGCTAATCGTTCTGCATATAAACCACTTAGCGATATCTTCGTTCCACACAGTTCACGCCAACTTATGGACAAGTTACGAGATAATGAAGCTCGCTTAACATTTCGCCAATTCATACGCGAATTTTATATGGAGGCGATGAAGCGGATCCAGGCTCGCTGTTCAGTTGACGATCTTTACCTTAACGAGCTGAAGAATCTAAACCCGAAGATCGCGTTCGCACTTTCATCTGCTCCTCCACGGTCATCAAGCCTGATCCATCTCTTTCGTCGCTTCAAACTTCTTCTTCCACCGCTTAGCAATGGAGGAATACCTGAAGATTGAATAGGAATAGAATCTTCTTGCCTTTTCACACGACCTCCGCCATTTAAATGCACTTCCAATCGACCAATTTTGGTGTCATTTATCAAAATTGACTGAAACTGATGCAACTCTGCGATTTGGTTATTTGTCTTCATTCATGAAGAATCTTTTAACATTACCACATTCAACCATAGCTGTCGAAAGAATATTCAGTCAGATCACCAACAATCGTACAAAACTTCGTAATAGTCATCAGATCCGAACAGTTAATCAACTCTTATAAATTAAATCAATCAGCAAAGCTCTTCATATTACAGCTACTGACTTTGATGCACCTCCAGAACTTCTGAATATGATAACTTCTCAAACCTTATATGATAACACTAATTCTGTTTCTGATGTTGATTTTGACTTGACTGTATAATTACTAACCACTAAATGTAACTAATTTTTGAAATAAAAATTTTTTTACTTTTATGAAATTCATAATTTAATTGTGATTAAGCCGACCATCACCAATCAATTAAAGATGATGGCCGATTTGGATCAAATCGTTGGCGATTGGAAGTACTCCGGAAGAGGTTTCAAACGATACCAATATCATTCAAATCAACCACTATCTAATGTTACTTAGAAATCGCAATTAACTCACAATTAAGAGCTAAGGACAGAGCTGCTCTAACGAGTGAGTCATCAAAAGTTTATTTATATTTCTCTGTGTGTGCATATCTTAGTTATTTTTCTTTTCTGGTCCATATTTTTACTATTAAAATAGTCGTAATTTGTGTGTTGTTTCGAGGCATTGAAAGGGTAATGCAAGGGAAAAGTAGGCGTCAAATCTGAGAGCATTGATTTCGACTTCCATGCCTAACTATAGAATCAAATAGAGAATCGAATCTATTTCATAAACGCCTTAAGTATTAAAAATAGAATGAAATATCGATTAATAATTGAATTGAGGTTTCTAGGAAATATAATTAAGCATTTGAACTGAAATAATACCTAACTCCTAAAAAATTATAAATATAGTACTTTTAATTTTATCTTTTAGTTATTTATAAATCATGATGCCATGATCATTAAACATTTTATGAAATTATAATTCTATTTCTGAGCAACTTAATAGTTATTTCCATGAGAAAAGTTTGAATTTGCAACAGATGCAATAAAGAACTGTTATCCTTATGCAAAAGCAATATTAGTATTTATATAACTTGTATTGATCTATGTATGTGTCATGCAATCAGTATATTAGTATTGTTCTGTTTCATCAAACATTACATGAAGTGAAAAATCAAGTAACTGTAATCTTAAAAACAAGTCGAATTTTGTAAGAGTAGAAAATTTTTTGTTCAATAGTTCATTATTAGAAACACTCGAAATGGATGTAATCTCAGAAGAAACGGACAAAGGATTGGAAAATAATGATAAAGACCTGGCGTTCAATGATATAGATCTACCGCTTTATAAATAATATTTAGATATAAATACACTCGTATTCACGTTCGTATTGTATATAAGTTTAGATTTTGGACTTTGGTGAATGAGGTGATTAATGGACTTTTGGTAAGTTTAATTGAGATAACTTTTTATCTAACAAATCAGAGTAAGCAACTACAGAAGTCTAGACTTTAATGAAGTTGCTTTTATAATAGAATAAGTATTATATGTTTAAAAATGATATGGTATTCATTTCTGCGTACAGTAGTTTTGCAAATATTCAGAGACCCAGAATTTTAGAAGTCACACATAAACAAATGCGTTTTGTCACTACAACTCAATTACAAATCCATATTCATTATCAGAAAATTTTTGGATCATTAGCTTTTATACATCTTTTAGACCATATAGTATTCATGTGCCTATATATACAGTATTTATTATCTAAAAACTGTGTGACCCAAAAATTTTCCCATTAGAGGATCAAATAATGGAAATGGTGAAACTGATACCTTAAATGACTTTTTCTGTATATTAATAAATATTACTTCTTTATGGAAAAAGTTTTGGAGTCACAGCCCTTAAATGATAGACACTGTAATATACTATTTTGCAGGCAGCGCATCAATACTATGAGATCCAAAAGGTGTGTAGAAACTTTTCATCTACAAAATTTTCTCACAGTAATTTTGTATTCTTATAATTTACAATCATGAAATAATAAGAAATTCGCATATGTTTTCACTGAGTATTAGTTTTTAATCCTACCCTAATGCAGAAAACAGTGACTGACAAAAATCAGTTATAAAATTTTTATAAGAGAAATAATGTTTTAGCTTGAAAAAAAATTCAAAAATGACTAATATTTAAAGAATGACTCAAAATGTAGCACTTTATCACAACCTTAAATATAATTTGAGTGGAAATTCATTAAAAGTAGATAATATATGCGAACGAGTCTTCAAATGGCCCCACATTTAACAGCGAATCAAAAGTTTTAATGCTAGACCTCTATAGTAAGTATCGTAATAAAAGTTATGTCGTTCAAAGATTGAACTGCAGCCGAAAACTGTCGATAATTGGGTAGAAAGATGGGAAAAAGAAGGAACAGTTTCTCGCAAAGTGGAAACAGGCCTTAAAAATAGAAAAACAATTACAGAAGAAGACGAGATATTATTGACCGCAATTGAAGATCGAAGCCTCACAGTTCAAGCCATTGCAGATGAATGTCAGTTAGATATGCCTCTTATTACTATGAAGAAAAGGCTCGAATCTATCGGTCTCAAAGATTGAAATGAGTTCGTTTTCACAGGTATAAAATTCGAAATATATCGTTATAATATTTCTAGCATTCATTAAATATGCAATCCATTTAGGTTAAATTCCAGGATAGTAATTGTTACCGTATCCAATTTTCTCATTCATAACTTGTTTTATAAGGTGTTTCATTCATACAATCAAAGTAACACTATCAATGAGTTTATGAATGACAAGTGTCCCGCGATTTTAATTGATTAGCCTCCAAAGGGGTGGACATGAACATAATTGAGAACATTTAGTCAGCAATTCAGAAATCAGTCAATAAGAGAGTAAGAAATAATCGTCAGCCGGAAAATAGAGTACTTTGGGATTATATTTATAACGCATGAGAAGAATTAGTCGACACTGATATTGTTAAGAATTTGTATCGTTTAATGCTTGCTAGAATAGTTATTTAAAGTGGTGGTCAATGGACCAAATATTAATGATAATTGAATAATCAACGTTTAACATTAAAGTTGTTTAATAGATAGATTAAAGAGAAATTTCATTGAAATAAAATTTATGCTTGATAAGAGAAAAAATTGTGTTTAGCTTAGTTTTTTTAACTGTTTTGAATTGAAACCCTAAAATGCACTTTGTCTCTAGTGAGACTTTATTATTTCATGATTGTGCTCAATTTGCAATTCATTTGTAGTAATGGAAAGTATCTAGTTTTGTATGACTACTAACAGTTTGAAGCTCCTAACCATAATAGAGTTACTTTAAGCAGAATTGAATACCTTATCATTTTTAAGCATATAATACTTATTTCATAAAAAGCTTCATTAAAATGAAGACTCCTACAGTTACCTACTCTTGTAAAATTGGTTAGCTCTTATTATGAAACCATTGAAGTAATATCTATAAAATAATAGCAAAGCTCAATAATATTCTCACATCTATTTGATATAATTTCAGAGCATTTCGATAACAATATTAATATATTTTTCAAATTTGATAAAAGTTACTAAAACTGAATGGCGTTCGATATAAAGACTGATTTCGATCCTTCACAAATATTACCGTCAGAATTGTTAGTCACTTCTGCCGGATTACATTTATATCAAATTGGTGTATCTCTTTTCCAGAACGGATCGCATAAAAGGAGCAGACTTCATAATCCATTACTGGTTGCTATAGCGAATTCGATAGTTTTGGTCAGATCTATCATTTCTTTACTATTGCCGGAAGAAAATCCTGAATATTTTCTAATAATTGTTGACTTCTCATACTTTATTAACGTGAGAAATCACTTTAATATCTTAATCATAATAATAACTTCCCTAACACTCGTTACACAATGGATTCATTATATTAATCATAAGAATAACGAATTCCCGACTTATTTGAAACCATTTGAGATGATATCAGGACTCACTTCACCACTAAATATTGGGCTTTCAAATAAAGTAAAAATATACAAGTTCGTGAAAAGAGCGAAACGAATGCTTTATGTTTGCGATAATTTCTCAAAACCCGTAATCTTAACATTTGCCTTTATTGGTTTGAATTTGCCGATGTTTTTCAACTGCTCTCTCATTCAATTCATTTTCTATGTATTTCCTATAAACTTGATCTTCGCTTATATCGGTTATCAAATCTCCATAATTGTTATGTATCATATCGCCTACTTCTACCTCATTTGTTATTACCTGTCGATGAAATCTGAAGAACTGAATGACAAAATTAAGACTTTTACCAAAAGCCAATCTAAATTAACGAACGAAGGAGCTATGGCTATAATGAAGACTTTGGATACAAACTGTTTGGAAATCGATTCGTTTAACAAAGACTTTTGGTCGAAATATTTATTCTGGGCTTGGCTAACATACTCTATCATAATTGACATATTCATGTTCCTTGGCATCTTCTCGAATACTATTTTAATAATGAAATTGACTTTCATTTATGGTTCTCTTTGTTTCATATTCCCTCTTATATTAATGATAAGTTGTGCCTCTTCTGTCTATTATGAAACTAATAAAACCTATTATATATTATTGGTAATCGTGTTCACACCCAACAAGTTGTTATTAACTAATACCATACACTTCAAGGTTTGTGAAACTCACAAAAATCAAAATTAATCGTTGAATAAATGATGGTTTAAATAATTTTTAAGTTGTCGTCATTCATTGAGGGATTGAGTCAAAAGAAAATTGGATTCTATTGTTGGAAACTATTTGTTATAAACCATTATCGTGGATATGAAGTAAGAACTGTTTATTAATATGATATGTATCTTAAGACTATTTTACTATTTGTAGATTACAGCTTTGACTATGATATTTATGCTGAAAACTATAGAAGTATCTTTGTATTAATCAGAGAATATGTTGAAAATCGATAGTTTACATTGATATAATACTCACATTAATATAATATCTATTTCTATAATTGCTGTTATACTCGTTATAGTTGTTTATTATCCTGTAGCTGAAAGTATTAGAGGTGAATTCGTCTATTGTTAAGTTTGAACGGAACGGTAAACCCAACAGGTCTACTTCAAAGTGAGAAATCAAATGTTTGTATTTCTCTGTTAAGATTTTAATTTTGTTTTATTTCGATTCGTCTGTACCGCACCCAAGGCTTTATGATCGAGTATAGTATATATTGAAAGTTTTTATTTGATTTATTAAGTACTGTAAATTACTTTTGTTTTATGTGTAGCAACGAGAAGAGATGATATAAACGAAAATTAAACTGAGTAATTTGAGCCGAATGTTAGGCTTTAATTCATGCATATTTTTCCAAATTTTGAATGTTTTCCCTCATTTGAGCTATTAAATTTGAGAAATTAATATTAGTTTAATTTCATTATTGATTAGACACAACTGTTTTTATTTAAATCAAATTTTGAAATATAAATTAATTTTGATATAATAATGTAACACATTTTAAAACCGAATTAATTCAATAATAATTGATCACATATTTATTGTAAACAAATATAACCGAATGTAATATTGAGTAGGTGATTGAATAGTCGCAGTGGCTCGTTTGACTCCATAATTATAAAATGATAGAAAATGTTCTATTTTTAGATACAAAATATTTCTTATGAAAAAAATATGAAATAAAAAATTAATATAATCAAGAATTTATCGAAAATTGAAATATCGAAACTTAAATTCGGATCAAGTAGATTTTTTCTCTATGTAATAAATTTAGAATTATAACGTTCGAATTGAAATAAAAATAGTAAAATTATAGTTTAAAGATGCAGAATAAATGCAAAAATTATAGAAAAAATTCAGTGTAAGAGTGTTTGAGTCTATAGGGTTCCTGACTCTCCACCCACAAGTGTGCATTTTGACTGTTGAATAGTGCAGTCGCATTGTTTTTTGCACTCCTATAGTATTCTCTATCAAGATTGTGTTCTTTTCTCTATACCTTATTTCATATACTTTGTGCCCTTTTGCCACTCCTGGCTTAATAAATTGTGCGACCTTTCATGTCGAGTGTTAAATATAAACTGATAATTTTTGGCTGTGCTTAAAACTCACTCTGATACATAAATAAAGTATCATTTTCACTAACCTCACTCGACATTATTTGTGGGCAGCAAACAATGTAGTACTTTTATTCGGTATAAATATTATCTTCATCCAACACTATCATCGCCCTCCATTAGCGACACCATCGGTCTCACCCACAATCGCACACTATAGCGCCCTCTTGAATCAATGTCCACTAATATACCAAAAGTGCGTAAAACGAAATCTGCCATCAGTGGAGTCATCGCCTACATTGCTCTCAGATGATGATAATGAGCCTAACGCTCCAGCAAATGCATCAGTTGTTGATATGATCGAGTTCAGTGATGCATATGTAGTTGCTGCTTTGGCAGCTGAATTCGATAGCTGGATGACCGCTCTGGAGTCTCAGCAAATGCACTCAGCATATAAAGACAAAGAACGCGAGATTTTTCGGAGAACCATCTTTTAGCCCAGGAAGCCCAGAGATAACGTTGCCAAGTCTCAAGTGATAATCGGTACAGTGAGATAAATTAACCCCTGAATCCCAACAATAGAAAAGGGTCCAAACGTCTAGTAATAGTTATATTACACAGTGTATCATTTTTTTCTGCCAAAACTCAGAGGTTTATTTATACTGACTGTATCGGTCAATTCCTTGAGATTTGGCAAAGCTACCTAGAGAGCGTGCTTTGTACTGAGGGCTCAGCTCGACTCAAACAACGTACTTTTTGAGCTACAATCAGCGTTTACGTCACAGCAGAGGGCAGTAAACAATATTGCCATTCTACTGAAGAAAGAACTTCCGACCATCAAAGCCCACGATGCTCCATCTGTCACGGTGAGTCCCTCATCTTGTCAACTACCTTGCGATAAGCCCGTCACCTTTGCGGAAATCACTGCTAGGCGCAAGCGTGAGTCTATGCGAAAACCTGACTTCCCATTAATTGTTCAGTCAAAGAACCATACAGACTCCTCGGTAACACGAGCTGACCTTTCTCGGTCGGTTGATCCAGTATCCCTCGGGATAGGAGTCTCCCGATTCCATCGATCAGCAAATGGCCGCATCGAACTTGCTGTTCGTAACCCTCAGGAGCTTACAGCGCTTAAGGACCGTCTAACTCAAGACCAGCGCTTTGCAACCCAGTATGAGCTAAGAGAGCCCAAGCGACGCGATCCACACCTAAGACTCCTCTCTGTCCCTAAAGACTTGCAGGATAACGAGCTGGCGCACACAATATTCACTCAGAAAGCTGAAATTAAATCAGTCTACTCAGGCTTCATTGTGCTCAAATCGGAGTTTCGTTTCATCTTTCATGGTCCCATAATCAGAGACACTCGATATATTGTTGTCCAAGTGTCACCGAAGTTTCGCAAGATTATAAAACCCACTGGTCGGTTCCGCATACGATGGCCCCTCATCGATGCTGAGGACTATATCCTAGTAACAAGATGTTTCAAATGCTGTGGCCTCGGGCATCGTTCAGTCGGTAAACGATCAGACGGCTCTTCGTATTTTTGCTCCCATAAGACCATCTGATCTCATTGCGCTGGCGAAAACAGGTTCAATGAATGCCCAAACAAAGACGACCAGACGAAAAATCAGTGTGTGAACTATCTAACTTTGAAATCTCGATCCAAAAATGCAAACATCCAAAGAAACCACTCCGCGTTGTCCCTATTTAGTGCGATATAAACAGTCCGAGTTCAACCGCACCAACTATGGCTAGTAAATCGTTCATCACGTCACCGTCTTCATGTCTTTCAGTCCTCCAAATAAATCTTTATTTGTCAAAAAATGCTTCAGCGCATCTCACAAAAATAGTAGCGGAACGACGTTACGATGTAGCTCTCATACAAGAACCATACGTTTTTAAAGGAGCCGTCTGCGTACTTAATGGAGCTAACCACATCGTTAACTCGTCGAATAATCCCAAAGCGGCAATCGCGGTCTTCAACCGATCACTCTCTGTACACTAGGTCGCTAATCTTTCCGATGCATACCATTGTGTTATCTTACAGAATCGGAAATGAGGAATTCACTTTTATATCGGCATACCACAAACCTCGTGGCCCCTTCGATAACTCGGCTGATATCGCGAATCTGTCTACAATAGTCGGCGCACTCCAGTCAAACAAAATTATCGGCATTGACACAAATGCCAAATCACAATCTTGGGGCAGCCCCGAAGAAGACACACGGGGTCGAGTGGTCGAGAAATTTATAGTAACCAATAACCTGTTTCTCCTCAATGAAGGCAATATTCCAACATTCCTCCGCATTAATGGCGAACAAAGCTTTATCAATCTTACGATTGTTAATAGTCGAGTCCTCCGCCAAACAAATCATTGGAGAGCCACTACATAAGACTCCGCTAGAGACCACCGCTATATACTTTTCGACGTGTCCATTTCTTCTACCCTGATGGACCAGAGATCTGCCACTCGGCGTTTCAACACAGCTAAGGCGGATTGGGACAAGTTTGATCGATACGTTCAATCAAAGAAAGATATCCTCCAATCAAATATTTTCATAGCCCATACAACTCACGAAGTCGAGAATGTTGCTCAGCTTTTGATTGACACGATCAGTACAGCTGCCAATAAATCTATGCCTAACAAACGGCAAAGTGAATATTCAGTGCCATGGTGGACTTCTGAGCTCTCCAACCATCGCTGCTTAGTTAGACGTCCAAGAAACTCACTAAATAGAGCCAACTCTGATCGGAACGAAAGACAGGACGCCTACCAGGCGGCTTTCAATCGCTATCAGACGATGATGAGGGACTCCAAGCACCAATCCTTCCGCGAATTCTGCACATTCACATCTGAGTCCAATCCGTGGGGCATAGTATATAAACTGCACCGTCTGAGGTCTACCAAAATGCCCCCTTCAAAACCATTCGAAGGTCGGACGGAACCTATGCCACGACAGAGAAGGAGACACTTAAAGCACTTTTAGAAGGATCCTTTCCTTCAGATACGGATGTTGGCGAAACTGCAGAACAAATTGAGTCTAGGATATTTGCCACTATTCCACCACAAACGGAAGATGACCCGGCTTTTACTGAAATGGTGGTCCGATATGCGATCGACCGCATCGGTTGCCGCAAATCTCTAGGTCTTTACCTTTTAACAGCTCCAAGTATAAAACGAACAGCAATCACTCTACTTCCCGAGCTTACAGCATTCTTCAACCGTTGTCTTACTGTCGGATGCTTTCCATTAATCTAAGTCTGCCTCTGTAACATTCATTCCGAAACCCAACTCAATTAATATCGAGACTCACAAAACCTGGCGTCCCATCTGTCTTCTACCCGTTCCAGGTAAAGTGCTGGACGACCTTCTATTTCAGCGAATCCAATGGTTCTTATGCTCGAGGAACTTGATTATTGATAAACAGTTAGACCGCAAAAGAATACAGTTGACGCAATAGAGAATGCTTTCTCAATTACACGCTAAGCACTCTCTCGTTGGGAACGACTAATCCTCGTCTCCCTAAACGTCGAAGGAGCATTTGACAATGCAAAGTGGCACCACATCTTATCTCAGCTTAAACGTAAAGGTTGCCTACAAAATCTCTACCAACTGGCACATCACTATTTTAGCAATCGATCCGTCACTGTAGAGACTGAGTCCTCCAAAGCCTTCCGCCCACAGACCGTGGGCTGCATGCAGGGCACACCATCAGGTCCAGTATTCTGGAACATCTTGTACAACGAACTCCTGGAGATCCCTTTTGAGCAGGGAGTCATCGTCCGAGCATTTGCTGATGACGCACTTCTTATAACACATGCCAAAAGAGAGGACCAGCTAATTGAGAAGACTAACAGAGCACTCGAGTCCAACTTCACTTCAACGCTCGAAAGTCCAAGGCATTGTATATAACCCGTACTTGTTATGCATAACCATCGCCTCTCATTCGCCTGGGTGGTCTTAGCATAGAGTTTGTCGTTTCTCTTAAATATCTTGGAGTTGTTATTGACTGCCAGTTCCACTTCACGGAACACATCAATTATGCTGTAGGTAAGGCGAAACAAGCTCTCAAAAGATTATCACTTATCTCACGATCTTTGTGGGTAATTGGACCGTTGGCGATGAGAACAATGTTCAGAAGGGCGATTGAGCCAGCTTTACTTTACGCACTCCCCGTATGGGTTGACAGGCTCTGGATAGACCGTAACATACGAAAGATCCGAGCTGTATAACGTATTGCTCTTTTGAGACTGACGAAAGCATACCGGACATCTTCAACAGACGCCATGTGCGTGATAGCAGACGTCCCTCCTATCGGCCTTCGCATAGAACTGGCAGCCAACCGCCACATTCGAAAAGGGACATTGCCGTCAGGTGAAAGGAGACCAGGTCCATTCCTTGATCTCATGACGTTTGATCGCCTTCAGAGAAGTCTTCAATCTTTCAATCAGACCCATCCTGCCTTTAGCTCTCAAGTTGAAGCGGTTCCATTTGATGAAGAGATGAACATTTGCACTGACGGATCGAAATCAGGTTCATCGGTCTCTTCTGCCTTTTGTGCACATCATTTCAACGGATGGTTCAACGCTAGCTTCTCGTTGAGCAACGAGTGTTCCATGTTTCAGGCTGAACTATACGCCAACTCAACGCTCTCCTCTGTCATAGAAAAACGGCTCAACTCCGTCTGCATATATACGGACAGTCTTTCCGCTCAATATGCGATAAACAGGTCTTATAGTCCGTGTTTTCAATTTAAAATTAAAAGAATTAATAAAGGATATGAAAGAAAGACACATTTTAGAAGTGGTTACTGCTTATGTTTATGTAATCGATATTAGATCAATTGGTCTGCACAGAACTTCCAGATCCTCAAGAAAATCCACGATTGCACGAAATCGTCACTAGAGATATGATTCACGGGCCGTGTGGACGATTGAATCCCAACTACATGTATGGAAGATAATAAATGTATTAGAAACTTTCCAAAGAATTTGAGAAGGAGACCCGAGAGAACGTCCATGGCTATCCTCGATACAGAAGAAGAAACGATGGAAGGACAATTAAGATAGGAGCTAAGAAGGTGGATAATAGTTGGGTTGTTCCGTACAATCCACATCTATAACTTAAATTTAACTGTCACATAAATATTGAACTTTATGCATCCATTAAGAGTGTGAAATACCTGTTCAAATATGTATAAAAAGCACATGACTGCGCAAATGTTGAGTTTCGTGAAAGTTGCCAGATGGAACTATACAAGTGAATAGAGACGAAGTTAGAGCATTCTAGACGCAAGATATATCAGTTCGCCTGAAGCTGTGCATAGAATATTTCAATTTAAAATGCATGACAAATCCCACACAATAATTCGACTTGCTGTTCATCTTTTAAAATCTCAAAACATTTGTTTCGTTGACGGTGACGAGCTTCGAGCTTTAGAGAGGGCTATATCCAGAGAGACAACACTTACAGCTTGGTTTAAGGTAAATCGTGAGGACATCGATGTGAAGGCTTATAAATATACTGACACTCCTTACAATTATGTATTCGACAAAAAAAAACTTGCAAATGGGACAAAAAAAAAGAATGCAAAAATAATAAGTCAAATGTATACTGTCAGCGTTTCTGAAATTGAAAGATATTTCTTGCGACTTCTAGTTTTGAATGTTTCTGGGGCTAGAAGTTTTGATAACCTAAAGACAGTAAACAATCGAATTTGTGCAACATTTAAAAAAACCTTCTCTAAGATGATACCGAATGGGTAAATACTTTAAGAGAAGCATCTGATTATCAGATGCCCTGTCAATTACGGTAACTATTGGCATTAATTCTGATATTCATTGCACTAAGTAATGCTTTGATATTGTGGAATAACTTTAAATAACCGTTGATAGAAGATAATTCAAATTGCTTCAATTATGAGGCATCTATTAACAAAACCCTAATGGCTATAGAAGATTCTTTGTTTCTTCATGGAAAGAGGTGTTTAGATTTTGGTTTACCAGAACCACTACGCGTCGAGAGTGAAGTAAATATTCAACCTCTTGATATAGATTATGAGAGAAATGCTGGAGAAATCAATATATCCAAGCTTAATGATGAACAGATGTATGCTTTCAATAGAACTATGCAAGCGATAGATAATGAAGAATGTAACCAAAAATGCTTCTTCCTCGATGGTCAAGAGGGTAGTGGAAAAACATTCCTTTACAATACATTGATGAGTGTATTAAGACGTCGCAATCAAGTAGTAGTTCCTGTTGCTTCTACAGGCATTGCTGCAACTTTATTAAAAGGTGGAAGAACCTATCATTCCCAATTCAAACTTCCAGTACCTCTTTTGGACAATATTACCTCTAATATAAGGCCGTATTCATACGATGGCAAACTCCTGAGAGATGAAAAGTTTATCATTTGGGATGAGTCAATTATGGCTCTATCTTTTGCGCTGAACGCTGTCGACAAACTAATTAAAGATTTAATGTCCAGTGAGCAACCTTTTGGTGGGAAAGTAATACTATTAGTTGGTGATTTCAGACAATGTCTGCCTGTTGTAAGGCATGGAAGAAGAGTCATGATAGTACAAACCAGCATAAAATATAGTCCTTCATGGAGAAGTTTCGAACAAATCAAGCTATCAACTAACATGAGAGCAAAATATGATAATGTATTTTCTAAATGGTTCCTTAAGCTTGGCGATGGAAATTTGACAAATACCGAGAATTTTGATCCTGATATAATAGAAATACCATTAAGATATTTAACAAGAACTTCTTTAGTAGACGAACTATTCGGCCAATTTATTTCAATAAATGAAGATCAGGAATTATGTTCAAGAACCATTTTGTGCCCAAAAAATGAAGATGTCTTATCATGAATAATGAAATAATTAAACGATTGGAAGGTGATCTCAAAATCTGTTAGAGCACGGATTCAATTGTCTCTGATAATGAACAGGAAACTGCCAATGTCCTAAAGAATTCCTGAATTCAGGGAACTACATCTGGACTCCGCCTCACCAACTACATCTCAAAGTAGGAACTGTTGTGATGTTGAGAAACTTGAATACAAAAAGAGGTCTTTGTAATGGAACTCGATTAGTGATCGAAGAGTTGAAGATAATGTTATTAAAGCCAAATTTCTAATAGAGACTTCAATCAGATAGCAAATCATAATACATCAAATAGATTTAATTCCTTCAGACCTTCCTTTTCAATTGCAAAGACGACAGTTTCCTGTGAGACTTGCATTCGTGATGACAATCAATAAGTCACAAGTGTAAACGTCCGACAATGTTGGCCTTTTTCTAAGGACTCCTGTATTCAGCCATGGTCAGCTTTACGTAGCATTCTCAAGAGCTAAAAGGGGATCAGACGTGAGAGTTTCAGTAACTGATAGTGATAAACAGGGCAAACTTCTCAGAAGGTCATAAAAGAACATTCACTACTAACTATGTATACAAAGAAATTTTCAACATTTGATTACTCCAAGTTAAAAAGTTTAATTTTTATAATTCTTTTTTCAGATGAATTATGATTTAAAAATATTAATCCACATTGATGCGAAACCATCATTCAAGTAAATAACAATTCATTTGAAAATAGTTTTCATTTATGTAAAAAGCTAGACTTAAATTAATTAATTGTTTAAAATATTCTTTTAAATCAATAGGCTCTTATTCTTACCTATTTATTATATTTTTGTTATTTTGATAAATTTTTTTCATTAACCCTTCGTCACAACTGTGGGGTAAAATGTTCCCAAGTTTGACTTTAAAAATCTCGCTAAAATCAACAGAATATCGTCATTTCTTGAAAATTTAGCTATTCCTCAGTCATATATCTGACTATAAATCACAAAAATCTTGACTAATTTGGAATTATAACTTTATTTTAAAAAATTATTTTCTGGAAACATGTCTTTGTGAGGACAGAAATTCACCCTAATATCGCAGTGCTTTGTGTTTACTATATGTGTCGCAGCGCTGTAATGTCGCTACTAGCAATTGAACAGCTGATGATGCTGTAGCAGATAATAACTAGAATTAAATTAATTAATTAATGAAAAAATTGAAAATAAAGACTAACTTTGATTCTGAAAACATTCCGGACTAACCTGGAACAGACATAAAGCGTGGAAGACGTGGGATAACATTTTACCCCACAGTTAATTTTACGTTTTCAGAAGTTAAGTTGTGACGAAGGGTTAACAATAACATTATGGTGCAAATTAAATGTAAAATGATACTAAACTTTTGATATTTTAAATGATACTTATTAAGGTAGAATTAATTATCGAATGAATTGAATTTATTCTTCATGATGATATACAATATCTATGCTTTGTGATAATTCCCGTTCTTCTGAGCTTACATCCATTTCGAGTGTTTCTAATAATGAGCTATTAAACAAAAAAATTTACTACTCTTACAAAATTCAACTTTTTTTTAAGATTACAGTTACTTGATTTTTCACTTCATGTAATGTTTGATGAAACAGAACAATACTAATATACTGATTGCATGACTCATACATAGATCAATACAAGTTATATAAATACTAATATTGCTTTTGCATAAGGACAACAGTTCTTTATTGCATCTGTTGCAAATTCAAACTTTTCTCATGGAAATAACTATTAAGTTGCTCAGAAATAGAATTATAATTTCATAAAATGCTTAATGATCACGAAATTATGACTTATAAGTCTAGTCTTTAGTTATAAGTCATAATGTCGTGATCATTAAACATTTTATCTTGAAACAGAAAAAATTCCTCAATTAGCTTATTTCTAGTCTAACTCTAGTCAGAGATGGATGCAAGGCCCAAAGCCGTCCAAACATCAAAACCAGTGCCCCGTTCGCCGAACCCAGTGGATACCGCGTAGAGGTTGGGTTGAATTTTATCCACCTTGGTCAGTTTTTTTTCACTGGGATGACCTTGCCTACCCGATGCCTTGAAACAGGCCGTTTTAGCGCTGTACGCCTCAGTAACGTAGCTCCAGAGCCCTGAGCAACTGGACCATCTCTGCGAATGGATCGGCACCATGACATCTCACGTCATGTTGACAAAGATATTCACAGAGATGGTTATTTAGGGTCTTTTCGGCACGCCACCTCGGCAAATACGGCGCTTCATTGCACGCCAAGACGACTTGATGCTCTGGGTGTTCGCCCAGGTGTCAGGGTCGACGAAGTGGCACGTGTGGTTAACCGTGAGGTTATTGAATCCTCGGGCATCCAGTCCACAATAGGATTTTCAGTAGTCCGTCATAACCGTCGTTCCTGCCTCAACATGTTGGCCAATCATAGCCAATAATGTCGCCGATTCTCGAATGTTGTCCGGACACACTATAATCCTGAGGTCCCCGGTGTGGACGTCAATGATGCCTAACACCCAGGTTCCCTGGCCAAGCGCTAATGGTTATATTTTCGGCGGACGATCATGGCCTCATCGACCTCGACCACCGGACCCGCGCCACTCATCATGCCGTCATTCACCAGAGCGTCACCCCATTGGACGCAGGCGTCTCGGCAGGTCTCGATTACATGGCAATTCAGCCCAAAGACAGCCCTTTGGCAATTGTGCGTCAAAAAAATAAGCTTTAAATTATAAAATTTTATTAAAACATTTAAAACTTTTACTAAAACAATTGTAAAATAAAATAAGTAAAAAATATATAATGATTAAAAAGAAAGACTGAGCGATACTTCTAAGATAAATGATAATAGGAATTTGTCCATACTTTACCACACTCTTTTTCAAATTGGAAGCAGCCTCCTGATTCCTCTTTCTTCCACTTGGTGGCTCGACTCCTGCCAAAAACTGTTCAACTTGCATCTGACGCAGGCTTTGGTCCCTTTTCAAGCCATCGATAAAGCGCCAGATGCTAGGATGACGAGCATCGAGTAAATAGCTAAATGCTCGATGCCATTCCTCAACAGCATTGTTGGTTTTAGAGAGGTCGCCTAAAACAGAAGAATGGCAATTCCATATTTCGATGGGAAAAATAGGGGGCATTCTCCGATTTCTTCTTTCGCGTCCGATCCAGGTATCCTCAACGTAATCAATTAGAGGAGCCAAAAGTCTCATTCTCAACATAAAATGGTTTACTATTAAGAGCAACATACGAAGAGATAACATCGGCGGGTGGAACAAAAGCTAAAGCTGCAATCATCTTGATGTTTAAGGCGAATGTTGAATCTGCCAAGTACATTTCATTAATATCATGACAGACTTGTGATTGAATTTTCCTCCAGATGCATTGGTAGAGATGAAAAAAGCATCCTCGAGCGTTGGAGATGGGAAAATTACTCTTGAAGGCATTAGTGGCAGCCAGTTCAAAGTCTGTCATAATTGAAACTGGGTTCAAATTAGGCTGTAAATTTTTAATAGCAGTGAAGACAAGACCATAACTTTCCGTTCTCCGATTAGGCATTAGTACATAGATGGAGTGGTGAACATTTTTTAGAACAAATTTATGAATGGTGTTAAGTTGATTAAACAAAGGCGGAGCCACCTTAAAAGTGCCATCGGTATACCAGTGGTCACAACTGGACATTGCTTGTAAACTTCTAAATGTCGAAAAGATCAAAACACGATCATTTGATGGACCACTATCAAACTGGAGGAAGACATCGCCACTCTTTGTATGCGCATCTATAACCAATTCGAGGAGGTTTCGTGGATTCGGTGGAACTTGACCTTAATTTTGACGATATCTTCGGATATTACGGGCGATTGTCGATGTGAAAGTAAGTTGACCGATTGAAGCCTGAGAGAGCGAAGAAGAAACATGAGCGATGACATTTGTTGTTAGCTCTTGTAAAGACAATGCCCTGTCTTTAATCCTGTTTATGGCTCTACGGGCTTCAACTTTGGCTGGATCCGGTGCATGGTTATGGTCATTTTGATGAGTTTTTTGGTCACCAACCGTGTGGCAACCACCACGAAACTTTTTATCGGTGTCACTTTCAATGCACCGACATGTGATTTTCCTCAAACTATCGTTTGTGTTACGATTACGATAAATAAACCCATGATGAACAAGGAGATCTCTGCCCTTCTCACTTTTAATGAAGTCAAGTGGTACTTTTCAATTAAAACTCAATTAAAATCAATGAAAAATTAAATAAAATTAAGTGTATATATTGTAACGAATTTATTGCGCCTAAGACGCGAATTAATCCGTTAATCACCGGTAAACCACTAATCGATTTCACGAGTGGAATGAAGACACAACTTATTATCTATGACTAAGTATAAATTCGGGGACGAAAGGGATATCTGATAGAAATTGCTTATCCAGCAATCTTGCTATCAGATGTTTAGCTATCAAAAGAAAGACAAGTGTTCTCTATAAAGTCTTTTATATCTTAAAAATTGTTCGAAACCAATGCCTTACTAAAGGCCAGTTATTTTGAACGGTATAGTCAACGATAAAGTCAAAGATAGTCGATATAAGAGTCAACTGAGTCACTGTTCGTCACAATATTAAAAATTAAAGAAATTGTTTACTTTTGTATTTTAATTACGAAAAAAATTATTGATTTTTTGGTAGATTTTTAAAATCTTGAAAAAAAAATTTTCTCTTAAGGCCCGAATTCGGGCTTTGCTGTTCGCAAGCGTAGACTCTATCCATTAGGCTGTGCCTTTCCCAATCAATAATTTATATCCAAAAACTACCTTTTTTCATATCTTAAAATTATCTACATTTTGCTACATAAATATTATCTCTTTTTTCTCTTTTATTTATATATATGCATTTTAGATATAGAAAAATAAAATATGTAAAATCTATCTTTATTTTATCTTTAATTTTGATATATAAAATCTATCATTATTTTACCTTTTATTTCTACATAAATATATATATTTATAAAATAAAGATATCCAACAAAATTATAACAAAAATTTTTATTTGTATTCGAAATTAAGTTTTACATGAATTGAAAAGAGTTTATTATAAAACTACGCTGTTTTATGATGATAATAATCACAATTATCACACTTTTTATAATGAATTCTTGTGTCTCTGTCTATCATTAAAGCAAAATGAGTACGTAATTGTTGTGGATCTAAAGTTTTAAACTTTTTTACATTTAATTCCTGCCAATGATTTTTTCATTTTTCCAGCACATAATCTATAAACGAATTAAATGACTTCGTTTTTTATTTTGATTACAAGTACTTTAACTAAAGTAAGCTAGCAATCTCTTAATAATTAGCGAAATTTATGAAAAGAATTAAGAAAAAAGTATTATTTATAAAATGAAAGTTTTATATATTTCAGACTCGCAGTTAAAACCCGGCTGTAAGTTTTTACTACTCAAGTATAGTGTATATGACTTGATTAAAATGATTAATTGGGGATAACTTTTAGTTACTACTCAACAAACAAACGACAAATAAACAAATTATACTAGAATTTTGCCAAACATTATAGAGATTTCTTATATTTCACTTTTTATCTATTTTTATAGTGTCTATTAAGCAGGATTTTAGGTGTGACTGAAAGATATAATATTACATATAACTTGTTTGATGCCAAATCGCTAACAACTTAAATATTTTTATGCATTTAATATTTAACTTACATATTACTTGTTCCAACTTTTTATTATCAATTTCTCTCTTATTACGACCGCCTTTCAAATTGTGTCCAATCCTTTCGGTATCTTTAAAAGCAGATCTCGAGACTTTTCGAAAAAATAAAGCAAAGATTTTGAATTTGGAGAGTTCTTCGACAGTCCATTAGCTATCGCGACCTTTTCAACAGGATATTTTCCGTCGATTAAATAATAGTTCTAATAAAATTTCTAAAGTTAGGTTTAGATTTCTAAAAATTTATTGTTATTACTATTACATTACTATTAATTTCAATTTCTTTGAATTTGAGATAACTTTTAGTTTGCTGTAATACACTGATTGTATCTAAAGTTAAATAAATAAAATCATAATAAATTATTAATATATGTTAATAAAATTATTTTTAACAAACCACTAATTGCTATTAGAAGACATGACTTAAGAGATCCGTTGATATTGTGGTACTGTATGCCACTTATTGAAGAGAGATCTCCAAGAGAACGCCAATTCATATCAAACATATTAATTTCACTACAGTCAATAATTTTGTACTTCTTTTTTCTTTCCACTAAAGCAAATAAATCCATTTTTGATATATTCAACACAAAGACAACAATAATTTTGTTTTTAAAGTTTAAGTTATTTCACTTAAAAGAGTGACAACGCCCTAAACAAAGGTATCATATGTACTTTGATTTCGTTGAAATTCAACTCAAATCACATGGGACTTATTCAGCGGCTTTGCGTCTATGATATGACATTCTATAGCAAACTTGTTATCAATAAGTAAAAGTTTATTGTTTACAAAAATAATAGCTTTATTTTAAACATATATAATTTTCTTTTAAAAATTTAAAAATTTAATATGTTTTAAGTGCAATAATGTCAAGAAAAACTTTATTTTATAACGAAAAACGTAAAAAGAGGTATGAAGTTTCTTTTAATATTGTTTTATCTGTTAAACACTCATTCAAATATCATTAGTACACAGCAGTTAAGCCCATATAGTTTTATTTGTATACTACAAAAGTTTTTAATATTTAATACTTATATTCAATGACCTATAACTTGAAAACTACTGAATCTATTTCCTTAAGATTTTGATTTTTACAAACTACTATTAATAAGCTTTCGATTGATATATATATCAATATCTGTTCCAATGGTTCCGACTTTGTTATTATCTTTGGAACAGATATTGATATATATTTACAGTGTTTTTCAGTTCAATTTGGATCTATTGCATTGCTATTTGTAATGTAAACCCAAACCATGTCGAACCGGTAGCTCTTCTTAAAGCTATTTGTATCTTTCGCAAAGCTATTTGTAATTCAAAACTTTATTTCAATATGTGAAAGACGGCAAAACATACAATTAATGATTAGATATTCAACTAAATTAATTCTCAATTATCTCTCTATTAAGACTGGGGAATATGTATTTTTCCATATTTTTATAATAATTTGAACAATTCTGAGAAGAAATAGGTTCAGAAGTGGAATGAACTGCTTCATACAAAAGCTATTGATTGTGTTATATCTTTCATTTCAATAAAAAGAATTTAAAGATTTTGATCTAAACTTAAATTGTTCCATAAACAAATGAAATCAAATGTGTTTTGTGCAATAAATAAGATATACTTTAAAATTACAAATAGCAATGAAATTAACACAAATAGTTTTGAGAAAGCAACCGGTTTTCATAAGGATTAAACTAAGTACACAAATAGCAATGCAATAGATACAAATTGAAGTGAAAAATACTGTATCAATCGAAAGCTTATTAATAGTAGTTTCTAAAATTCAAAATCTTGAGGAAATAGGTTCAGTAGTTTTCAAGTTATAGGTCATTGAATATTTGAAAACCACTATTCGAATTCTTGATTTTTATGATATTAAAACTTATTTAAACACTCTTCACATAACATTAGAACTATAATTCATATTTATTTAATATATTTATTAAAATTATAGCTAAAAGGCTTAATTTAATTAGAATTAAATAAATAGTTATGCCATTTTTAATTAGTTTTGAACAATTATATGGATCTAATGCATATGAAATATTACATGAAAAGTGGCCAAAAGTATCTCAAAGTAATACAGTTAACGAAGATTTTGACACCAGTTTTAATGATTCAAACACAGCAGCAAATAGCGAAATAACCATTGAAGATGACGCGCATGTTATGCATGAAAAAGTTGCATCTTTGCTATTGATTGAAGTTGCAAATAAGCACAATTTAACTCAAGAGGCAATTGAAGATATTATGAAATTTACAAATTTAATTACAAATCGAAAGGTTTTTAAAACAAAATATAAAACTTTAATAAATCAGTTACCAAATAATAATTTTGCATATAATTACTATCTTTTATGTAAATGCGATAAATCTTTAGGTCCTTTTAGTAATGTAAAAGATTTTGAAGTCTTAAATTGTCAATCGTGCAATTCAACTAATGATTGTAAATAATTATTGAGAGATAATCAGTATTTTCTGCATTCTAGACTTGAGCCTCAGTTAGAAGTTATATTGAATAATTATGAAAATTACTTCTATACTAATAATATTAGTGATACTATTAGTGATATAAATAACGCAAAATTAGTAAAAAATTATTCATTTCCCAACTATATAAGTTTATCATTAGGTATAGATGGAGTACCCGTTGGACACAGTACCACTAATTCAATTATTCCTGTAATATGTTTTATTAATAATCTAAAACCAAAGTTTAGACGTAAGTTACCAATAATTACTTTAATATATTCCGGATCTAAAAAACCAAACTCTAATGAGTTTTTAAGTCCATTAATAAATGAAATTAATAATTTATTTTTAAGTCCTATTAAGTGGACTAAAAGTGATGGCAATATTCAATATACTCGTGTTATTATCTCTTGCATAATATGCGATTCTCCTGTAAGGGCTTGGGTCCAGAATTTAACTGGACATCAGTCATATTATGGTTGTAACTGGTGTTTAGTAAAAGCTTATTATAATATAAATACAATTCGCTATAAATTAAACTTAGATGCAAGCGAAATAAATAATTTACTACGAACTAATAATCAAACATTAGAAATTTGTAACTTAATTGTAAGCGGTTTAAAACAGTCTCCACATTTAGGCATAAAAGGTTTTTCTATTTTAACAAAACTACCAAACTTTGATATTATTAAATCTTTTACTCCTGATATTATGCATTCGGGATTTTTAGGTATAGTTAGGAAGTTTTTAAATCTTTGGTTTGACTCTAAATACAGTAATGAAGCTTTTTATTTAGGACTCAATAAACATTTACTAAATGATAAAATCTCTAATTTAAGACCTCCGAGTTATTTCTATAGATATCCAAGAGATTTTAATAATATTAAACAATGGAAGAGTATTGAATACGAATTGTTTGCTTATTATTACATTTTATGTATTTTTAGGGGTTATTTAAACTCAAAATATTTTAATCATTTTGCAAAATTTGTTTATTCAATCTCTAAATTAAATAAGAGAAACATTACTAACGATGATATAAAACAAGCAAAATGTGAATTATTTGATTTTGTTACTTCAATTAATAACTTATATAAAGATATGGATAAACTTAATCTGTATAATTGTCATGTAAAACTACACTATCCTGAAAGTGTTAAGAATTTAGGTCCACTAAAATCACATTCAGCATATTGCTCTGAAGAACAAATGGGATATATTAAGTCACTGTTTAAGTGCTATAATTTTATTCCTCAACAAATTTTAAGTAAATTTTCATTAAAAGCATCAAATAATTTATTTTTTGTTAATAATAATCTTTTGTCAAAAATGTCTCATAAAAAGATAATGTTTTATGAAAGTTTTAACAATAATTTTATTAAAAAATATGAAAATAAAGGTTTAGGTAAACCTAATTATTCACATTTAACTGATTCACAAATAGATGCCATTAACTGTTTAAATATAACACTAAATCCAGATTTATTGTATAAGTTTTATAAAAGATGTTTTATAAACGGTTATATCGTATCAACTGATTCTTATGATAATAAGAAAAATTGCTGCGATTCTTATATTTCATGTAATATTAATTCAAGAAAAAAATTGTAGAATATTTTTTTAAAGTTAAATTTATTGTAGAAATTAATGGTAAAATTTATTGCTTCTGTAATCAAATAATTCTCAAGCTAAACAAAAAGTTAATAGTAGCGAATTTAAAATTTGATTATATATTAAGAGTTGAAAGCATTAGTGATAAAATTGTATGTATTAATTGCGAAAACATTAAGCGGACTGTTATGTTTATAGAAAGTGGAGAAGAAAAACATGTTAATTCTTTTATTATAAATCCAATTGTAAGCTCATTATAATAATCAATTAATAATTGACAAATCAATCTAATTAGAAAATTTTCCTTTAATTTACTTTATATCATACCTTTAATAAAAATATACACTAAATAAATATACAGAAATTATAATAAAAGTTAGGTTTTATATAAACTTTATCTCTAAAATATCTATAAAGTATATCTTTTTGAAGAAAGGATAAAACATGATAAATTTCTGAGACTAAGTCCAAAAGTATATAAAATAAAGATATTTTTTCTACCTTTTTTTCAAAAAAAAGATAGTTTTTATATAAAAATTATTGATTGGGTTTATTTATAAGAGACACTTTATTTTAAAATGAGCTTGTTTTGCATCGATTGCAACATTAATTAAATGTAGTTACTTAACCCGCACTGTAATAATAGCACTCTCAACTAATATTATAAACAAAAATATTATACATAACAAACTGACTTAAGGAGAACGGGGGAGCTAACAACCCCCCAACTTCACCAAGTCAGTTAGTTATGTGTATATTAATGATATATAATTTTTAAAAAGTATTTATAAAAACTAAAAAATACTAATTATTTAACTACAGTCTAAAATTTTTATTAAAAATTCTCTGAACTCTCGCTAGGGCTGAATTTTCTGGGCTGAACTGTCCTGCTACGGCAGGTCTCATATCAGCTGGTGACTGTGGCCGATGACACTTGGCCGTCGCCTATGCTGGTCTCGCGAATGGCACTCTCGTAAGAGAAACGCCGTGTACGAAACAGTAAATGAGAAGGGACTGTCCTAAGAACTGTCTCGACTCATCGAATACCGTCCCGCTCACAAGAGAGACCTTCTTGGCGCACTTGCGACACCGCAACCGCATGCCCACAGCAGTGACAGCCCGCTTGCTCGAAAATGTCATACCTCTACGACACTTCAAGTAAGCACGAGCCTCGGACAAGAACCCGACTCGCTAGCACCACTTCAGACAAGCTTCGGGCTCGTCCACGCCACATTCGCGCACCAATCTTATGTTGTACACGCCGTCCATCCCTGACTAGAACTAGACTAGAAATGACGTAATACAGTAGTTTTCAGTGATAGGGTCTGTGTCGTATTTATCGGTAATGCCTCCGATCGGTCCGGTCATATCAAAAGTACGTCGAGAAGACCAAATAGAGTTCGAAAAGTTGAACCGGAAGTTGAAAATCGAAATTTTTTTTGCACCGGAAATATTGATTTCCGACATCTGGGACCGCCAGAAATGGATTCTACGGCGTCAAAAACCCGATTTGAAGACGATCCGGAGGTGGGCCTATTCTGAAGTATACCCTGAGATTAATCTGTCATTTATTATATCTATCACCATATCTGTTATATTCATAATTTTTTTGCTAAAAATTGAATACATTAGATACAAATAGATTAGATTAGCTGACGTTTTATTCATTTAATTTGAATTATAACAATACAAAAGTGTTATCCAGCAAATAACAGCATAAATTTTCACTCGATAATTGTTTGACTTTTTAATTGTATTGATATATTGTGATGACTTCGACTCAAGCTAATGAGTCGACATTGACCCAAAGTCACCCAATACTAACTAGCACTTAGTAAATGATTGACAATGAGTTGTTAATCTCATAATATAAAAGGGTAACACATTTGAAAAGACACATTTTTTGGCTATTGTTTAATCGAAGCAATACTAACTCCAGTGGCTATCCCTTGTTTGATTAAAGTTTAGTTATTCATTCTTATGTGTTGACTTAGTATGAAAACTATAAGTTGCCTACACTTTGTTAATTATATATAATTGAGATAATAAATTGTTCTAAACTTGCTATAATAATTAATCGCTAGTGTGAGGTTTGGATCTGTTGAACGCCGACAGAGCAGCCCTTATTAAAACGATAGGAATATACTTTTTGTACCGTATTAATATAATTATTGTTACTAGAGCATTGAATGATATGCATTTATTCATAAACTATGTGTGAAATGCTTAAAGATTACTTTCCCTCTAAATTTGTTCTTTATATCGATCCCTTTAAAGCCTATTAAGACTTTAACAGATGATCAATCAATGAATGGCGTAATTTGTGTGGACCATTCCATGAATTATGTTTTTATTTACTATACTTTCTTACTACGACATATGAAAAGGAGAAAGAAATGGTGAGTTGACTCACAAGTAGTTTATGAATAAATACATATCCTTCAATGCTCAAATTATTACAAATAAAATAATTAAGAGAGTTGTATAAATTGAAAACTAGTTTTTGAGCTGCGCATCGAATAAAATCTGATTCGAAATATATATACTCTTAAGTAAATGGTTTACAAAACTCTATTTCTGTCCAATAGACAATCTGTCATAGACATAGAGTTAAACATTTGAGTTCGTGGACTATGAATTACAGCTTATTTTTGCTATTGAAACAGATTTATGTCATGGCGTTTATTGAAAAATAGGTTTAGGAATAAAATAATGCAATTAAGTCAGCAGTTAAAATAAATTCTACCAGTGTAAAAGTTAACTCTTTAAAGATTAAATTTCAACTTAAATAAGTGAATTAACTTAAGCCGAATAAGACTTGTCTCCTATCAATTGTTAATTTCTATTTCATTGCAAAAATGAGTTGGCTCAAAATGGCCTAAGCGCGCCCCCCCTAACGGAACATATTAGATATTATACAGTACCGAGACCTACTTCAGAAATGAAAAAATTTTGTCAATCAATGAGTTGATTCAAGAGTTAAAGCCAAAGAACAAGTAGATTTCGATAGGATGGGAACGGGCTAGCGGTGCGACCGGAGCCACCTCCCCGCGGTGCCGGCGGGCAACAGGCCTCGTGAGAGGCTTGACTAAGCGCTCCGGGTCGCGTTATGCCGGCATGGCATCCGCTAACGGGAGGGGAGGTCTCGGATGGTACCCCGAAACGAATAAAGCTCGCGCTGAAGACTTAGGCAGAGGGTCTTCAGCGACAAGTTGGCTAAAATCTCTCTATCGGGCTTCGATCTGGAGTTGCTACCTGGCCCCAGGAGGGCATGGCTACCGGTACAAGGTGTGGACCAATAATTCGCTCGGTCACTGCATGTCTGAATTTAAGATTGCCGCATCAATTCTAAATGTCTTTCATTCGAGGTTTGAATAAGACATCAGTGACGGAGTGTAAATTGCTAAAGCCATGTTGGTAAGGCTTGAGCAGTCAAACATCCCAGCCGTTTTCATTGAGGAGCAAAGGCCAATAGGAAATCAGCCAACTTCATGTCCATAACCGTGAACTCTGACTTAGTGTTCCAGGCTTTGGATATTACTGACCTCCTCAATATATCTCTGGGCTCCTATCAGCTGAAGCAAGTGTCTTCTACTTTGCTGAGCACACAAGTTCCTCGGGGAGATTTGAGATTCAAGTAGCTCGAGATACAGGGTCACTTGGCCTCAGCTCTCTAGAATTTCAGCTGAAGAGCCTATGCTCCTCCGAGTGCTGATTCAGTTTCAGCACCGCTCCACTACAAAACATCATATCTTCCTTTTAGTAGATACGACCAAACGCGGTGCGAGTCGGTCTTGCACTACTGCTGTCAGTGCAAAGGTGGCCTGAGAACGGTCGAGTGTTGTACCCACATTATGACCGTTCTTTGGTTCCTAGGATATGCGCGGCGCATATCCGAGATTCCAAGTCCAGCAAAATCTTAAGATGGAATTTGCGTGAATTTGAAATCCAGTGACAGCGAGCAAGACTGATAAAGCTTGGCATCTTCTATATTTTGCTTTATAATAATTCAATTATAAATTACTTTATAATAACTCATACATTTTACACTTTTATATATTTCTAAGCTTTTATTCATGTTTTATAATATACCTGCAGTTGTTTTATATTTTAAAATGAAATTCTTAAGTATTTGCACTAGTGATATTTCATTGGTTTTTAGCCTGTAACTTCCTAAGCGATTCACCTATCTAAAATATTTTTTGGTTAATTGAATGTCTTGCACGAGGCTACAACTTCGGTAGGTCACCGTTAGGGGACGTCGATAGACCAGAGTCTACGGGTTTTGGGTAAACTCCCTTAAGTTCAGTATGACTTATGCAATAAAATTCAAAAAAAATTTATAAATATAAACTTTTTGCTCATGTCAAATTAGTCATAGATTTTTCAATGACTAATAAGAAACGCCAAACTTATTTCTTCAAAGACCGAATTGAGCCTTGAAAGTTTGACATTTCTTATTAGTCATTGAAAGAATCAATGACTCGACTTGTATGAGCGAAAAGTTTATATTTAAATCAATTCTTTGTCAAAGTTTATCTCATAAGTCACAATAAAATTAAATTTTATAAATTCTCTAGTCATTGTCTGATCGAATCGTTAGTTCATTTCTTCTCTTTCTGCCTTCAAATATGTTAACTGACAGAACTGTGAATTATCCAGTATACTGCATTCAGTTATGTTTGTTTACAATAGATATATGATTAATTTTTAAGGTGCATTTACACGAGGCGTTATTCATTGCACATCGCCTGCAATTTTTATTTTAACCAGTTATGTTGAGGATTAGTTGCTGTGATTTTCTATTTAGACGATGCAGTTGATTGCATGTAATTTTGCTCTACAAAACGAATTATTTTAAAGCATTGAATGCTGACGCGGTGAGTGCTCTGATAACAAAATGTAACATAATTTCAACATCCAACCACACGCGAAATTCCTGCAATTTTGTTGCAAATGTAGAAATAGTAACAACGCCTACGCAATTTGTTTCATGCGATATCTATCGCTTCAATTTTCCGTTTACATGATGCAATAAATTGCAGCGACAAATATCGCATGCGAAGTGCGATAAATATCGCCTCGTGTAAATACACCTTTATTCAATTAGTTTAGTTTAAAATTTGTCATATTAAATGAAAATTAATTCACATTTCAAAATGTGATATAACTAAAAACACAGCACTTGATCTAATTAAATAATATTATTAATTTTTCAAATTTGATGAGTTAAAAGAAGGCAAAACTTTCAAATTTTGCAAATGATGTACTTATTATTGTCTAAAGTAAATAAACAATTAATTAAATGAGTGTAAGACAGGGAAAGTGTACAGACATTCTTGGATTTGTTCGCATTTATCTTCAGCTTTGGTTATATTGGACTGCGCTCGAACTATGGCCTTTTCAACACTTTCTAACTCCAACTCCATTTTCTCCTTCTCTTTGTTCAGTTTTTTGATGTCTTTCACCAAACTATTTAACTCTAAATCAATTCAAAAGTCATTAGAAAGCAATCAATTATTTAACGATTATTCTGAATACCTTTGCATTTGTTTTGAAAACAATCGTCTATTAGTTGGACATCTATTTTGTTGTCATTTCTCATCTGATCTAATCTGAGACCCAAATCATTAAATATTTCGTAGAAATGGCTGTCTTTTAAATCCATTTCAATCAGACCTTTAATTGAGTTTGGACTGAATCCTACTTTTGACACTATTATTAATTATTTATCATTTTTACCGCTTTTCAGTAAAGAACAATTACGTCTTTGAGTATTGAACTGAAATTCATTGAATTAACACTAAAGGACTTATATGTTTCTTAACGAACTTTTTGTTCAATAGTTCTATTCAAGTCAGCCAAAAACTTTGAGATGTTTGCTGTACATTCATAAACCACGTTGTAATAGAATGCTATTTTGAGTCCCTTTTAGCCTTCATGTGCTTTGAAATACTCTGCTTTTATTTTTGGTTGTTAGAAGGTATTAAAAGGTATTACGAATTAAACAGTGTAAAACACTTCAAGCGTTTGTAACTATTTATCAACGGATGAGAGTACCTACAGAATTACTATCGTCAGATTTGAAAAAGTACGTTATTTTTTAGATGAAGAAAATACTTGTATATATTCAAAATGATTAAATAAAAACAAATGATCCAAATACCATTACATTCTTAACGACTTTTGTATCGCAAATGAAGTTTCTTCATCCAATTTATAAATTCTATTCCACCGTTATAGGAAATGGTTTAATGAGTTGTTCAGGGTCTTCACAATATTAGATATTTCTTCATCGCTGCGGATATGTTTTGATTTGGATGTCTTTTCGTTATTTGCTCAGAATATCACTGAGTAGTTTGAACTACTAACATATTTCGCGTAAGAAAGTCTGGTAATCATGTAGTATGCGATCCCTGTGATCACAGTAGACGATTATGAGTGTAGTATGCGATCCCAGTATAACATATGAGAAATTTACAAATTTAGAATCTATAAGTTTATACACAATTATGTTATTTATAAAATTATTAATAATATAAAATATAATAATCATAAAATTAATAAATACTGTGATAAAATTTAAAAAATGATAAAAAATTAAAGAAAAACTCTTCGAATATCACAAAGATTTAAAAACATATTTGGCTCTATTAATTGGCCGCCACCACACTTCTGCAAGGTAACCTGGAATAAGTTCAAGCGTAGTTCCATGCATAAGATAGAGAATTTTGAACTTTAAGTGGTCCCATAGACACTCCACAGTTTGAGTGTTAACACCACTATCAGGATTCAAGAAATTGTGTTGGTGGTTAACGGCGTCATGTTCATAACCATTTGCGGTTAGACACCGATAAGCAGCCCATTCGTCGGACCAGATCCAAGTCCCAATGGCTAATTTACGTTGGATAATAGGAAGAAGCGTTTGTCGGTGACGACGGCTAACCACGAAGTAGCGACGCTCCAGAACCTCTTTACCTTCCAATTGGTGGCACCAAACCAGACCGAAGATCCAAGGCCCAGGTAGCCGCGCACCATGATTGCGGCTGTCTTCAATATCTTGGCGATCTGGATCATAAGCTGGCAATCGCTCGGCTGGTAAATTACTACGAAGAAACCTTCCACGGTTGTGCTTACGTTTTCCAGCAAGGACTTCATCAATTTTAACGTGATATCCAGGACCACCTATCTTCTCCCGGCGGTCAAACATTCTCACACAAACGTCGCTGCAAAGGTTAAACCAGTCAACGATTAACTTGTTGCTTCGACCGGTCAGTTGTTCAATTGTGGCCTATGGAAGATCGAAGG
Source organism: Archegozetes longisetosus (assembly GCA_018873245.2). Classification (NCBI taxonomy): domain Eukaryota; kingdom Metazoa; phylum Arthropoda; class Arachnida; order Sarcoptiformes; family Trhypochthoniidae; genus Archegozetes; species Archegozetes longisetosus. Next base: position 11,299,784 of record JAEMBT020000009.1, on the reverse strand, counting down.
ACCAGTAGTAACACACTTCGAGAATCTGAAGAAGCATCAGGTCACTATTACAGCACCCATTAAGATCGCTGAAGTGAAAGAAGCGATTATTTGAGTGAATGGAGCGATAAGTATTGCAACTGGTGCAACGAAGAGATTTATAAGATTCGTTTTTTCTGTTTCTTTGCGAAACTTCCCTCATTTGAGAGCCACAATGGCCACAGTCGGATAAATCAGGCCCGCTAGCCAGTAGCTGAGGCTTTTGTAAAAAAGCAACACAGATTTCATCTTCCTTAATTATTGAGTAAAAATCAATTGCCTTTGTCAGGACCTATAGGACTACTAGAAATGAACTGATGCAAAAAAAACTGTGCTGACATTTTCTAAATAGAGACTAAGACTGGACTATTAGATTCTAGAATTATTTTACTCATTTTCGTAAAAATTTCCAATGGAAATTCATAGTATATTGATTTGTAAAGTACATTGATAGTTAATGACTCTTATACATACATTTCTAAAGTTCGGATCGCAGTGATCTCATACTACACTCATAGGATCGCATACTACATAGTTACCGAAAATATTAACTCTTGATGATCTGATATAAATCTGACTTTGGATTAATAAGCAGGTTTTAGTGATTGTGACCAAAAGTGCTGTAATCTTATGGTTTCATATAATCTCTGTTTAAATTGGAAATCAAAACATCTGAAACCATTATTTATTGGAAAGCCTACCTTTCAATAAAATCAGAGATATTTCTAAAACTAGAATTGAAAACATGGGGTGAATCTTAACAATCCCTGCTCGGGGTGTTCCTATTGACCTATATCAACGAGTCATATGTCGTTGGAAAGGTCTCGTCAAGCTGAGTTCAACGATACCATACATGATGACCTTTGACTTCGGGTTCACCGACAGGTGACCTTTGACCTCTGACCTACGACCAAAAATTTTTACCTCCATAACACATATCGTTGGATAGGTCTCGACAAACTGAATACAATGATAACACTCATGTGATCTTGAGACCTATTCAATATAATAGTTTCGATTTTCAAATTATATCATCTCGCTATAAGATCAAATGATGTTTGTATAATTTACCCTTCTGAGAAAGTATAGACACTCATAATTTTCTTTATCTACTTTCCACAGTGTAAGTAATGCGGTTTTCAATTTACTTTTTAGTCTTTTCATCGCTAATGGTACTTCAGTACTCTGATACTGAATGCATTGTTATTAAAGCTCAGAGAAAAATTGCATTAAATATATAGCTGTCCAATTTGTCGAAAATATCACTCCTACTTCATGAACATACTTGAAAGTTCTAAACTTTCAATAAGAGAAACGTTGCGCATCGCATTAGCATTTGTAGCTGAGCTTACTAATCGATAAGCGGCAATTGTGTGTCATGCTGAAAAAATACAACTTCAGATTGGTATTCTGCTTGCAGAAAAGTTCAAGAGGTCATCTTATCTCAACCTGGACGTAAAATCGGAGGTCTATATGATGTGGATGGCAAAATATTCAATCATTTTGTCTAAATTGACGAAACTCATATTGTTCATCGTAAATACAAGCGAGGCAGAATGTTAGAAGGAGAAAAACATAATTGGGCCCTAGGTGGGACATGCAGATTAACGAAAGAGGCATTCATGTTTAGAGTCACAAATAGAACTGTATCGGTTATTGAGTGTTTAGTTAGGAATCATGATTAGCCAGGTTCAATCTTAGCTACCGATTCAGCTGCAGTTTGAGTAAATTTCACTTAGGTAACATTATTTGTTTGACCATTATAGTGTCAATCACAGCTTTCATTTTGTCTGTCCAGATGATAAACAAATACACACCCAAAATATTGAATGCCGTTGGGCACAATTGAAAAAAATATTAAATCTTATCGCTCGAACAAATACATTGACCAATTCAGGTAGAAGTTTAGTTTATGGACGCCACTTGATCTAGATGGTGGTGCCATCAATGAATAGGGTAATGTGTCCCATTAACGAAAATATGAAGCATATGGCGCGGAAGTCCGTGGTTCTTGAGATATTTGAGTTAAAAGTCAATGATTTCCCATAGACGTAATGTTAATTTTTTTGGTTAGGTTAGGTTTTTTTTTTTTTAGGTTTTTTTTATTAACCATTGGGTAGCCCTTAGCCCACACTGTATGATAAGGGCTTAAAATACAAAATATTTCATGTTGTTTATAAAAAAAATAGTTATCTATATAATATGTTAAATATGAATCAATAATTTAAAAATGGTTATTTAGTTAAGAATCAAATTATAAAAGTTATAAAATAAATTAAAATATTTATGGTTTATAAGTTCCTTTTGTGTTAACGGCCAGTGATCTCCATTCGCTTCAACATACTCGATAATTTGATTTCTTTCGTCTCTGAAGTGTTGACAGTCATAAATTTTATGGTTCGCGTCGTCGCCGTCACAACCACAATACTCACACAAATCTGTATGGCTTAAACAAAAACGCTTTAAATAAGATTTAAACTTCCCATGATTTGTAAGAAATTGCGTTAAATAAAAGCTTTGAACAAAGTGTTTCTTGACAGACAGTCGATCTGTTATTGCATTGAAAAAGAGTTTTGTTTGTGCGCCGTTAGTAGAACTCTGCCACCGATTGTTCCACATTTCAATATTTCGCTCATATATTACTTTCTTGACAACTGATTTTGGAACTAAGTCGTATTCAATGTTATTATGTGAACTGATTGCCTCTTTTGCCAATAATTTTACTCTTGAAAATTCTTCACAATCTCTTGGATTTCTATGAGCTATAGTCACAATAATATTTTTATCCGTAAGTGCATAATATGCTTCATATAATCCGAATATCAAAGGATTTGTGGAGTTTTGGTCCTGAATTGCTTTAATCAGTGTGCTGTCGTGCAAATTAATGTGAATTACGTTCATGTTTGTAATTTTATTATTGGCATAACTTAAAGCCATTTTGAGGGCAAAGAGCTTTGATTGAAATGCTGTACAATTTGAGGAGAGTTTGATCTTCTTTTGCTTTATTAATTGATTATTTTTACGTATGACATAAGCAGCGCCCGAACCATTCGAATCTGTCAATCCCTCAGTAAACAGATTAAGCGATGAAGTGTTATCCATAATATCATTGATTACTCTTATTTTCTCTCTTAAACCAAAATGTTTCAGTAGTCTTACGTCTTGAGGGCGTTGAACTTCACACACAGCCAGTCGAGTATTTGCAAAATAACTATCCGTCAGACAATTGTTGATCCCTTTCATGGTATAGTATTCCACTGCCCTTCCTTTTAGCCACAGATCTATGGGTATCAAATTTGAGATAACATTTGCTGCGTCTCCTGAAACAGTTCTGTATGCTTTGGCTATTCTAAGTGCAAACCTTCTCTGTAGCGTATTTAGTGGTTCGATCACGAACTTTCGGTCCAGTGCCTGAGCCCAAACTGAGACTCCATATCCAACAATCGGTAGTATCACACCCTTATATATCGTTTCTAGAGCTCTAGAATTGAGCCCATACTTGTTCTTTGCAAATCTCAGCAAATTATTAGAAATCTGTGTTACTTTCGTCTTGATATAGTTTGAATGCGACCTCCAACTGAGCTTTGAATCAATAATTATCCCCAAATGCTTGAACTCTCTTTCTATACAAAGCTGTTTGCCTGAAAAAGTAATAATAGGATCTAAATACTTCAATTTACGCGTGAACAGAACACATTTAGTCTTATTAACATTGAATATTAGCTTATTATTTGCCGCATAGGATTCAATTTTATGTAGTATATTGTTTGCCAATGTTTGCAAATCATTTGTATTCTCAGCGAAAATCTTAACTATAGTGTCTTCTGCAAAGCCTTCTATAATCACATTTTCATTGTCTGGCAGTTGAAGGATGTCATCAAAACTTATGTTCCACAGACAAGGCCCACAGGCACTACCTTGTGGACAGCCGACGTTCAGTTCTCTGTCATATGTCTTATTTAAATACCAAATTTGCGCTTTTCTCTTCTCAAAATATGATTTGAATGTGTTGAACAAGTTTTTAGGACAATTCATGTGCTTTAGCTGACTCAAAATCTTGGGATACCAGCAGTGGTTGAAGGCTCCAGAAATGTCGAGTGAAATAACCAGCGCATAGCCTTTTCTGTCAAATGCTTTCTTAACAAAATTCACAACTGAATGGATAGCATCTTCTGTTGACTTTTGTGCTGTGAAGCCGTATTGTCTTTCGCTCATCTTATTAGTACTTTTCAAGTGATACATCACTCTATTGATCAAAAGTTTTTCAAATATTTTGGCAAACACTGACAGTAAACTTATCGGCCTGTAGCAGTCGCTCTTTGTATAATCACTTTTATTACTCTTCGGTATGACCTTAATTATACTTTGCTTCCATAAATCGGGAAACACGTTGAGCTGAAGACATTTGTTGTATAGATTGGTGAGGAATGAACTGTCAACTGAGTGTAGATTTAAGATTATATCAGCTGTGATGGCGTCTGCACCCGGAGCTTTGGCTGGATTTTGTTCGTTGATTACATCAGTTACTTCAGTTGTTGTGAAGGGAATGTCATCATAATTATTGTCTGTAGATCGTCGTGCAAATTCTCGAACATTTTTGTGTACTTCGGAGTCATTAGAATCTGAATCAGAAGGAAATAGTGAATCGAGTAATGTTTGTGCTATATCTTGTCCATCAGTTATCAAAGCGTTGTCACTGTTTTGAAGTTCAAACGCTATTTGACTGTTGATTTGGTCACGACTTATTTTGTATACAAAACCCCATGCGCTGTCACGTGTGTTTTCGTAAATAAATTGTTGCCATTTTTCACTTTTTATGCTATCCATACGTTTATTATAATTAACTTTCAGTTCTTTGTATTCATCATACAATTGTGGTCTTCTGACTCCGACACATCTCTGGTATCGCCTTCTGGCCCTATTGACTCGAAGTCTTAGATCAGTCAGTTCTGGTGTTCACCATTTATTGGCTCGGTAGGTGTTGTTTGTGCGTATTTTTGGTATATTTTTGTCGCATATTTTGGCTAGAGTTATTGAAAAGTCATTAACGAATAAATTGATTTCTTGAGCGCTAGATATATGATTAATGTTGAGATTTAATTCGTTAATAATATCACAGAAGTCATGAGTGAACGCCTGCCAATCGGCCCTTTTGTATTATATTTGAACGTCGATTTGTACAATAATTTGTCACAACTGTCAGTCAGATCAAAGCGTATGTACTTGTGGTCAGAGTGTGAATCTTCTTCTAACAGTTGCCAGTTTTTAATAATTGTTGAGCTCAAGTTTGTTAGAGTTAGATCTATTGATGAAGATCGCGAATGCGTCTGGAAAGTTGGGTTCGAATAATTATTATTTAATAAAAACAAATTATTAGTCGAAATAAAATCCATCAATTTCTCGCCTCTCATATCGTTATAAGCGTTGAACCAAACCTGAGAGTGAGCGTTGGAGTCAACACAAATCACATAATAGTTCGGTTTGAGCGAATCGATAGCTGTTTGCAAATGATTGAGCTGTTCTTCGAATTCGGTTAGTTGCACTGATGGCGAACAATACATGTCGAATATTGCAAATTTTCTACGCTTGAATTCAAATAAAGCTATTGTCAAGAAGTTGTTAGAAAATGATTGAATAAAAATGAGTTGAATGTTCTTATTGGGAACTATTATTGCAGTCTTGGGTGGATTACAGTATTTGGCGTAAACAACTCTATAGCTCATTGGAAAGCCACACACCTTTTCATTTAGAGCATATGGCTCTTGAGCTATAATAATGTCTATGCTGTTGTTTGAAACAAATTCACATAAGTGTGAAGTCGAGTGTTTACTTCTTTGCAAATTTATTTGAATGCATTTTATCACATTTCCTGCATTATTGTTCGCCATAATTAGTCGAGTTGTGTATTAAGTTCTTTATGCGCTTTAGACACTCACACTCACTACTGAAGACTGTATGGTTTGTACTGTATTTTCTTCTGACGCTCGGGGCTTTATTGTGGCGATCACAATTAACACAGAATTTGGTGGTATTTTCTTTATCACAGCTATTAGTCGTGTGGTTTTGACCGCAATGCCCACATGTTGGGCCAACAATGTCCTTGTCCTTGCATTCGTTCGATATATGACCGAAACGATTGCAAATGAAGCAGCGTTTAATATAAATATATTCGCTGAATCGACAGGATCGCCATCCCATGAATATTGACCTCATTTTTTGTACAATTCCGAAGACCTCAGGACTAAGCTCTAAGACCCATGTGTTGGCCCCGCCTGAGACTTGTTTACGGAACTTGAACTTACATTTAATGTTGTCTTCAATTTTTGCGGTGTTGTTATTGTCAAAAAATGTCTTAATGTGCAAGTTCTTTCTGACGAGTTCTTCAACGATGTTATGCTCGTTGACTTCTTTGTCTACATTGTAAACAACTATTTTTGGGTTCTTCAATTGAGGCTTATTAGCAGTCAAATCATTTGTCTTAGTTTTGATACATTTGATGAGCTCATCACGATCACGATCTGTCACACAGTCCAATATCAGTGCTCCCCTTCCGATGGGTTTCGCATTCTTGACATTTATTTCATTTTTGTTATTATGAATTATATCTTTAACTAGTTGTTCACTCACTTTATTTGATGTGTTCGATATATTACTCGACGGTTTGACGATTACCGGAAAACTCTTAATCTTACTCTTCGGTTCAGTGGTGAAATTATGGCCATCTTTGACTGCAGAAGAATATGATTTAGACTTTTGTTGAGATTTAATAGCATTCAATTCACTCAATATGTTATTCGTAGTGCACTCAATAGCGTCGAAACGCCCACTCATTTTGTCAACAAAAGCATTACTCACTACACCATTACTTAAATCACTAATAATTTCATTTTGACGTTTAATCATTACAATTAACTCATTCACCGCTTCTCTAACACACTTCTTAACTTCATTGGCAGTGTTTTTATTATCGAGAAAACACTGATTGATATAATTTAATAAAGCCTTGGCTTGAGACACAAACGTTGCACACTGTGCTGTCACCATCTTGGGTTAGGTTAGGTTAGGTTAGGTTAGGTTAGGTTAGGTTAGGTTAGGTCAGGTCAGGTCAGGTCAGGTCAGGTCAGGTTAGGCCAGGTTTTTTTATGTTCTTTCATTTATTCAAATAAAATCATTTCAACTCCTACACCTGTTACTTAAATAAGAGCTTTTGATTTTTATTTATAAAACATTAATTTGAAAATTGAATATCTAATTACAACTAATTAAACCTATTGATCAATTATATTTTTACAAAAATCCGAAAATTCTGAAATTATTTCTTATTCAACTAATTTGTGATGAGATAATGGCCATTGATATCCCTTTAACGATATTTTTATTTGAATTCTTCTTTATCATTAGTAATTTTCAGACAGTCAAATATTTGATGGTCTGCGTCGTCTGCTTGTGTACAACTTTGACAGTTATTTCCATCTTTAAGCTTAAATCGATGTAAGTAGCTTTCAAATGAGCCATGATTTGTGATAATTTGTGTGAATTTGAAATCATAAACCATATCTTTTCCTAATGTTTTTCGTGATTTAATAGTCGGAAAAAATTTTTTTGTATTTCGTCCTGAATCTGAACGTTCCCATCTTTTTTCCCAAATTTCTAAAATTTTTTGTTTAATTTTTTACTTAATTAATGAAAATGGTTTTAAATCATACTCTATTCGATTGTGACTGTTTGCCGCTTGTTCTGCTCTTTCCATAGTAGAATTGAGTTCTAAGTTTATATCATTTGTTACTTTTAATAGATTGACTTCAATACCATTTTCTCTGCATTTTTGAGTTTCTTCGTAAATTCCAAAAATTTGCTGATTTTTGTTATACGGGTTTCTCAGATTTTTGATTATTGATCCGCTTTTTGTTACAATTGTTACGAAATCTAATATTGGAGTTCTGTTTAAGTACTTTAGCACTGAATGTATTGCTTGAAGTTGTGATTGAAATATAGAACATTCTCTAGATAATTTAATTTTTCTACCAATTTTAAATATATTGTTTATGTATAATTCATATGCGGACCCGACGCCTGAGTTGTGATCTTCATTGAAGAAACAGTATTTGGGTGTCTCAGTTTACTGCAGTCAATAGGTTTTTGAATTTTATCAATATTTATATCATTTAAAAGCTTTTCAGTTAAACTGTTTCTAACCCCCTTTTTGGCAAAATATTCTGCAGCTCTCGATTTGAGATAGAGATCAATAGGTCTCAGATCACAGATGATATCACAGGCGTTATGAGAAACTGTTCTGTATGCTTTGCACATCCTTAAGGCGACTCTTCTCTGTATTACATTTAAGTAATGTTTATTATATTCATAATTGATTGATTTGATCCACACTGAAATACTGTAACCTATGATCGGTAGTAGAAATCCCTTATATATAGTTGAAAGAGCTTTTGAATTGAGTCCAAATTTATTTTTACAAAAGACTAATAATTTGTTGAGTATTTCTGTGGCTTTATTTTTTAAATAATTATTGTGCGCTTTAAAAGTGAGTTTAGAGTCGATATGAATTCCCAAATATTTGATTTTTGTCTTAATTTCTAATTACTTTCCATTGAATAAAATTACTGGAGTGTCGTATTTGAGTCGTTTTGTGAGCAATATTGCTTGTGTTTTTTCAACATTGAACGAGAGTTTACTCTTTAAAGACCAATTGTATATTTCAATTAGTTTATTATTGACTTTGTTTTCCAAGTCCTGTATTTTATCGGAGTATATCATTAGGTTTGTGTCATCTGCAAAACCTATTATTTGGATGTCAGGTTCTTCTGCCAGATTGAAGATGTCATCGTAGCTAATATTCCAAAAACCCGGTCCGCTGGCAGAACCTTGAGGACAGCCGAGTGTTAACATTTTTGAGACTTCAGATCCGTTTATTCTGAGTTTTGCATATCTTTGAGAAAAGTATGATTGAGTTAATGAATAGAGATTTTTATAACATAATTTTGTTTTCAATTTATATAATAATTTCAGCCAAAAGCATGCATTGAATGCTCCACTTATATCGAATGAAATAATTATTGCAAATCCTTTTCTTTCAAAAGCAGTTTCGATGAAGTTTACTGTCCGATGCAGAGCGTCTTCTGCTGATGAAAGTGGCGTAAACCCATATTGACTTGAATTCAGTAAATTATTTGACTTTAAGTTGTAATTGATTCTGTTAATTAATAACTTTTCCAAGATTTTTGAGAAGACTGAAAGAAGACTTATTGGTCTATAATTGTTTGCATTTCTATAATCATTTTTTCCGGGTTTTGGAATTATTCTGACTGATTTCTTCCATATATCGGGGAAATAATTAATTTCCAAGCATTTATTATATAAACTTGTGAGAAACGATGGTCTGATTTGATGTATTTGTTGGACAATATCAGCTGTTATTGAATCTTCTCCGGGGCTTTATTTTTGTTTTGACTGAAAACTATGTGCCGGACTTCTTCTTCACTAAACTTTATATCATTACTTGTTGTGTATATGTTATGAAGAGATGTTCTGATGTTTTGGTGCCATTCAGTGTCTGTTTCAATTGAGTCGTCAGGAAATAGAGTATTCAAAAATATTTTTGCAATTTCTTTAGGTTCAGTAATCAATTTACCAGTGCTATTCTGTAGTTCTGTTATTTGAGACTTTTTAATGGAATTTCGGGCAATTTTATATACAAGTCCCCACGGATCAGCTGATGTGTTTTCTTCAACAAATAGCTCCCAGGCTTTGAGTTTAGTTTTGTTTATTAAGTCTTTGTATGATTTCTTGATTTGAATATATAGTTCTTTTAGTTGAGACCTGATTTCAGTTTTACACCTCTGATATCGTCTTCGGGTACGGTTAAGCTCTCTTTTCAAATCTAATAGTTCTCTATTCCACCATTTATTTGACTTTTTATTATTAATTTTGATTTTAGATATTGTTTGATCGCATGTTTTCCTCAATTCGTAATTAAATTTATCGATTATTTTATCAAGATTTTTGATTGTTTTGAATAATAATTTGTGATTCAATAGATATTAGTTTCGGTTCAATTATTGTCGTAAAGGTATCCCAGTTGGCTTTTTTAGTGTTGAAAATTCGTGTGCTTTCAATTATCTGTTCGGGTTCTTGTCCATCGATTTCAAAATATATGTAATTATGATCTGAGAGTGAGTCCTCTTCTAAAACTTGCCAATTGTTCACTTGATTAATTAAATTATATGTTATTAAAGTTAAGTCAATATTTGAAATACCAGTTGTTGTCTGATATGTTGGGAGTTTGTCTTCATTATCATTAAGTATTATTAAATTATTTTTCGCTATAAAGTCTAAAACTGATTCACCTTTTGAGTCATTATTCATATCATACCAGGACTGAGAATGAGCGTTGAAATCGCCGCAAGTTATCATTTCATTTATATTTATTTTTTCAATTGCTATTTGAATTAGGTCGAGTTCGGATTCAATGTCTTGAAAAGGTGAGCAATAAGCGTTAATGAGGCAAATTTCTTTGTTTGGGCTGTTGATTGTGATGATACTTATTATGTTTGAAGTGAAGGTTTGGATTTTCAGGGGCTTAAGTGATTTATTGGCACAAATTATTGCACTTTTTGGTTGTTGAGAATTCAAATCATGAAATATATCGTATTTTAAAGAAAAGCCACAGACTTTTCCATTTACGACATATGGTTCTTGAACAAAAGTTAAATCAATTAAATTTTTTTCAATAAATTCAGTCAATAAAGCTGTAACTGTTTTATCTCTTCTGACATTAATTTGTAGACATTTGACACAATTTTTATTGTTACTATACATAACATATTTTTGATTTGATGTTATTTTTCACCCTCAGAAAGCATTCACAGTCTTGACTGAATACGCAGTGATTTATATTTAATTTTTTGTTAGATTTGTTGCTTGTATTGGATCTGATGCAGTTTATGCATTTCCTTTCAGATGTTTCTTTAGTGCAAGTTCTGGTCTCATGATCTCCGGCACAGTTACCACATGTTGAGTGGTTTTCTTTACAGTCTTTTTTAATGCGTCCGAATCTGTGGCAGTTATAGCATCGGATGATGTTAATGTGGTCTCCAAATCGATAAGAGCTCCAGTTGATGAATATTGATCTCACACTTGAGATGACTTTTCTTAGTAGCGGACTGACTTCAAATATTACGTCCTCTCTTTTCCATCTGATATTTGGTTAGATCTTTGACTATGATTTAGATGCAAACGATTTTTCGATTTCGCACTTGATTTTAGTCTGACTTTGAGCCTAATGTGTTCGTCTTTATTGTCAGTAGAATTGGTGTTAAAAAAGTCTAATAGTTTTGTTTTTGTTGATAATCTCATCGATAATGTCTTCGCTATTAATGTCTGTTTGCACTCCGAATAAGGCAATCATAGGTTTCCTCTGTTTTGGTTTGAAAATTTGGTAATTGTTTGTTCTCGCTGCTATCGACTCCAATTCTTCAACATCTTCAGCCGACTGACATCGGATGAGAAGGCCACCTTTACTGATGTGTTCTACTTCTTGAACATTGACTGACTTTTTGTACTTTTCAACCAGATTTTTGATATCTTGTTTTGTTTTGCTATTGTTTTGGTCGCCATTTTGAGGTTTAATTATAACATTTTTGTTAGTTTTCGACAATTTTTGGCTGATTAAAGGCTTCATTGATTTGTTCGATAAAACAGAAGCGTATGTCGAAACATTTTGAGTCGATATTCGGTTTTTGATGTCTTCAATCGCTGAAAATAACTGATTTGTTTTTAACTCTAATGAGTCAAACAACGCTTTCGTGTTCTGTTCAGGAGTATGTTAATCAATTAATTGGCTTTGGTCGGTGATTATCCTCAGTAGAGTGTCAGTACATTCTGCACAGGCTTTTGTGACTTCTTTTGATGTATTTGTAACCTTTTTTAACACGAAATTAAGTGATTTAATCGCATATTTAGCCTCAGTTAAAAAATTATCGCATAACGCGTTCGCCATCTTAACTGAGTCCGATTAGGCCAAGTTAGGCCAGATTAGGTTAGGTTATGTCAGGTCAGGTCAGGTCAGGTCAGGTCAGTTCGTCGATAATGGAGACTAACGTGAGTGAGCTGGCGACTGTGCCTACCATGTTAATCAGATGGCGAACTACCCACCCCCTCTGCGCGCGTATAATATATATATATATATTTACAATGGTTTTTTATCTGTATCTCCTGAACCAAAGACTTCCGCGCTATATGAGCTATATATATGTTAATGGGAGATCATATGCTATTCATCGATAGCACCTTTGTATAGATTCATTGGCGTCCATAAACTAAACTATTACCCAATTCATTTCTCAATATTTATACAAATTTGCTCATTTTAAGAGTAGAAAAGTACCGTTTTGGTCAAAGATTTAAACATTTTCTGAAAGATGTCGTTAAAGTTTATCATGTACCTGCTCTTTATTTAGATAGACTCACTCTTCATCGTCCACCATTTTATCACGATGCATTCCACGATTCGAATTCTGATTAACTTAAAAACAAGGTATATTGAACTCCTCGCCCCGTTTTAACGGCAATGGGAGGGCACAAGCAGTGCCCAGTGAGGCAGTTCCCCAGAGCGCTCAACAGTGAAAACTTTCGTTTTATCTTTCAAATTCTCAAGATCACATGAGTTTTATCATTGTATTCAGTTTGTCGAGACCGTTCCAACGATATATATGTTGTAGGGGTTAAGTACTTTGGCCAGAGGTCAAAAGTCAGAATTCACCCGTCGGTAAAATCGAGGTCACAGGTTACCATGTCTGGCATCGTTAAGCTCTGTATGTCGAGACCTTTCCAACGATATGTATGTTGTATGGGTTAAATATTGTGATAATAAGTCAGAGGTCAAAGGTCACCCATCGGTGAACCCGAGGTCAAAGGTCACCATGTATGGTATCGTTGAACTCAGCTTGACGAGACCTTTCCAACGACATATTACTGGTTGATATAGGTCAATAGGAACACCCCGAGCAGGGATCGCTAAGATTCACCCGAAAACATGAAATAATTATCAATTAAAAAATCTATATTTTTGTAATTTTAGGTTTGTAACCAGAGTGACCAGACGTCCTGCATTATGCTGAACGCCCCTCATTGAGTGGCTTTGTCCCGCAACATGCAAGCCCTCGATGTAGGATGCATTTGTGCCGCATTCTACAGGTATTTTAATCTTCTAACAAATAATCATAAAGATTGTCCAAACGAGAAAAGTATTTTGGGATAGTTCTAGGAACCAGTTATTTCACACATAAATTATATCCCTGGGGTAAGAGGTTTCATTAATCTTATTGAGAAGTTGGTTAGTTTCATGCACCTGGAGACATTAGTACTTTATGTTTATATAAAATATAACACAAAATTACTAAACGCTTCAAAGTCTAGAAAAACTATATAATTTCGTAATTTTTATGGAAATTAATTTATTTATAAACTTATGTTTTATCTAATTATTGTTTTAATCAAAGAGAGGACGCTTTGAAAAATTTTGTCCCTCATTAAACCGATCTCGATCTCGTCGCCCTGTTTGAAACAGTTATGTTATTTCCATCTATGTAAATATGAGGGGAAATCTTCTATAGTATCGTTTTGTTGCAATCAAACTAAAATTCAAAATAAGAATTGCATGAGCTCAACTGACGATGCAATCGGTATTGACAGCTTTTGATAATTTAATCTTTAGTCACAATGTTAACATAACGCTTAATAAATGACTGAAACCCCACAGAAATATCTAAAAATAGGCTATTTGGTAGATATGAATCAAAATTGTGACCTATTTTAATCCATTTATGCAATAAATACGATCTGATGACAGCGATCGATTTGATAGTTCCATCTGTTTGTTGGTACTTTTCTCTTATGGACTAACATTTTCAATATTTTCATGTGATTTATTATGAAAGCATTGTCCCGAATAGTCCAATTATTTTACAGCCTGATGTTGTTATGTCAGAATAAGTTTTATCAGTCAATTACTGATAGACCGTTGAAAACCACGATGTGTATAACATCAGAGAAATAAGTTTTTGAATGTTCAATCAAAGCCATAACTTTACAACTTTGAACGAAAATAAGTCAATTATCACTAATATGTAAGAAAGGACTAACAAAAAAGAACTTTATCACTTGATAATCAGTTATTTGTAAAATTTTTACAACGGAGTAGAAGTTAACTATTGATAGAAAGCAAGTCTTATTTGGCTCTAAGTTAATTCAATTTTTAAGTTGAAATTTAATTTCTAAAAAGTTAACATTTACACTGATAGAATTTACTCTGACATAAATATACTCCATATTACCTTTATTATTAAAATTCTATTTGACTGCTGACTCAAGTACATTATTTTATTGCTAATCCTGTCTTTCACTAAACGTTTTGATATAAATCTGTTTCAATAGAAAAAATAAGTTATAATTCAGGGTTCACGAGCTTTAGTCTTTAGCTCTGTAACTGTGACAGTTGTGTCTAAGGTAAGATTTTAGAACTATGGTGGCAACAAAATTCCCCAAATTTTTAATGACTTATTAACATAAAAGGACCTCCGTATACTTGATTAATATGTGATATAATATGAACCTTTCACTATTAAAACTATGCTTTTAAAAGTCTATCGAAATACTCATTTGTAGGGATTTTAAATATTGCTACCATGGTGCTAAAGCCTTACCTTAAAATTAAATTTGTAATCAGTTAAAAATTATTTGAATTTAGAAAAGGATCTCCCTGCTTATACTGATAATAAGTGCAATAATCTTTTAAGTCTCTCATCGAAACCATTAGATTTCGTCAATTTGATTAAGACTGTATCTTTTCTGAGATATTCTTGTAGTTATTGTTGCCTTTGGATAGCGATGGATTTCACAGTACCACCGGCGTTTCAAGAAACTTTTCTAATTTTTCCACGAATGCCAGTCTGTGTAAAATAGAGGCGATCCCATGAAGCAGAAAAGATAACTATAAAGATATGACCATAAGATTAAGACTTGTAATTCTATTCAAACCTACCATTATTTTAATGGATACTAAATGTTTACTGATTCAGCTTAAGTCAATTTTCAATTGATTAACCCTAAAGCGGTATTTCATGGATCAAAATGACCCAAAGGTCTATAAAAATGTTTGTGATTATTTAATGCTATTTCCAATGTTAATAAAACTGATAATATTTTCAAATGAGTATATTTAGATCGTATTAAGCAATAAATTAATTATTTACAAATTTTATATTTAAATTGAATCGTTTTTAAAGTTAGTTCTATTTGAGTTTAGGCGATAAATTTGTATAACAAATAAGCTTTCCCTCAAACCTTAAACTGACTACGTCAACGATGACGACGCTAACTAACAAAAGTAAGTACAAAACACGCTAACTGTTATATACCCTAACCCTTACGATAACATACTTTTCCAAATCAATCGATGGGTCAAAAAGACCCTATTTTACTGAAATGGTTAATCAAAATCGTTTTACTGTTTAAGGGTTAACTTATTGAATTAACTTTTTATTCATGCCACAGTAAATAATAAATTTTTACTCATTCAAATCCGCAATTAATGTTTTACACTTTGCAAAAATATAATTGATTCCAAAATAACAGTTTATAAATTTGATAACTTGGTTCTTATATTATACGTAAATTTTTGAGTTGCACGTCAACTCAACCCTCGACAATTTAGCTTCAACAAAATGTATCGTAAGTTGCATGTTAAGCAGTGAATACTGTGAATGCGTCAAAATCGATTCGCCTATTAAGCCGTTCTATTACAAACGACAAAACATGCGAAATTATAATGTGAAATCGGCTTAATGTGCGAATGCAATTTGATTCACGCGCAGAACACAGTTCAATAGGCAACTTACAATGCTTTTAATTGTAAAGTTTTGTTAAGGTAGACTTGATAAAGTATTTTTAAGATGGAACAATAAATTCAAATACAAAAATAGAAATTGATTAAAAAGAAAGATTTTGAGAAGCCCTTCAAAGGTAATCTAAGATAGGGATTTGTTCATAATCTGCCGCACTCTTCTTCAAATAAGAGGAAACCTGGCGACATCTCTACGTTTCCGATATTTTAAGACACTGGTGAAACGCCAGATAATAGGATGATAAGTATCGAGTAAAGAACTGAAAACTCAATGCTAACCCTCAACAGCATTGTTGGTTTTAGGAAGGTCATCTAAACAGAATAGCAATTCCATATCTCGATCACAAAAATAGGGCGCCTTCGATTGCTTTGCTCATGGTCCAATCTTTGCTTCTTCAGCATAATCTAATATACGTGCAGAAAGACTCGTTATCTATAGACTACGTAGAATAATCGAGTAAGAGCAATGATTATAAGACGACACATGGTTGATGGAACAAAGTTGCAATCATTTTGATGCTTAACGTCACATTTATCGGATACATTTTGTGAGGATCATAGAAGAGTGGTGATTGAATTTTGCTCTAAAAGCACTGCCTGAACTGGAAAAACAAATTTGAGCGTTGTAGTTGGAGAAGTCACTATTCAAAGCATTAATAGTAGCCAGTTCGAAGTCTGCCACAATTGAGACTGGATTCAGATTAAGTAGAAGATTTTTAGAAGCAGCGAAGAAACTATCATAAGTTAATTCTCTTCGATTTAGTATTGCGTATAAATGGAAGTTAGAATATTAGTTTGAAGGAATCGATGTATAGTGTAATGCTGATCAAACAGAGGTGGAGCAATCTTGAGAGCATCATCAACATATCAATGGTCTCAGATAGACATCGCTCGTAGGTTTTTGTAGACCTTAAAAATCAAGAGACGACTATCTAACAGATCATTGTCAAACTGAAGAAAGATATCACCACTTTTTATTTATGCATGTCGCGAGTTCGCATTCATCACCAAATCGGATAGACTTCTTGGATTCAGGAGCGCTTGTCCATTTTGACGATATCTCTGGTTGTACTAAGCAATTATTGACAGAATAGAGTTGACCACTTGCAGCCTGTGAAAGTGATCAATAACCAAGTGCGATGATGTTGGTGGATAGCTCTTGTGTTGATGATGCATTGTATTCGATCGTATTCATGACTCTACGAACTTCATTTTTCCCTGGATCTTGTGCATAATTCTGATTGTTTCGTTGAGTTATGTGATCGCGAAGTGTGTGGATATCGCCATGATACTTTAGATCTGTGTCGCTTCAATGTATCATCATATAATTTTGCCGAATCATTAGAGATTTCATATCGTTTAGCAACTATTGCACAATGTGTTGATCATCCCTTTTTAAAGCTGTTTTTCAACAAATGCGCTAAATATTCACATTTGTATCATAATCAAATTCAAAGCGTTTTTAGTGTTAAGTACTAAGGTCAACATTAGTCATCCAAAGACAAAAGTTTCTTCTGAAGTTCTCTTTCGACTTACGAAGGCAGTGAACAAATCCCTGAATAACGAGCAGATCACTTTTATTTGGCTTTGATGGTTTCAAGTGGTATTTTTTAATTAGAAATTTAAATACTTAGGTAAACCAAAAATAAGGGAACTAGAAAAGTGATCATTTTCTAAGTTTTGTTTATGATTTCAAAAGTAAATTACGTTGTTTTTAGAGATAAGTCTCTAACCTATTGTAATAATTATGGCAAAAGCAAAATTTTGATCATCATAATTTAGTTTGACTTGATCAAATTAACTAAAAATATTTAACCCTAGAACAGTAAAATGATTCAGCCTAAGTAGTTCAGTATGTTTGAGATATTTACACCTATCTATTGATATTGAAAAGTGTTCAAAGGAAAGAATAGGGTGTATAGCGTTTGAGTTATTGGTATTGTAATCTACGATGTGATTTGTTTACAACCTTGAATGAAAACTTATTTCATGCCTAACTTTAATGGCTAAACAAATTTTAAACTTAATCATGTTTAAGTATAAATGTAATAATTAACTAATTAATATTTTAATATGACCCTTAAGTACTTATTTGAAAATATCAGGTTGGCCCATAAGTCTCTGCTACTATTCGAACTTCAACATTAAGTAAAGTTTTTAAAATACTAAAGTCGCATTCTGTGAACAACAATTAATAGTTTCTATTTCACTCAGTTACTCACATAAGATGATCATTGAATATTTTCAACTTCTAAGAAATTTATAAAGTAGAACATTCGAAATAAGGGTCAACGACTTATAAGCCAATCTAAAACTAAGAATATATATCATGTTAATGGTTACAAAAACTTAATATAGTAATTTTACAAACTTTTGGGTCATTTCGATTCACGTTTTACTGTTCTAGGGTTAATAAGTTTGATTAAATCAAACCAAATTAAATTTTAAAAATTTTGAACAAACTCCTTTCTTCCAAAAGTAGCTCGAACCGAGCCTATTTCAAATTGAATTTACCCACTCGACTATGCTTCTACTTCAAAATTCAGTGCTTACACTAATGAAAGGCCGAATTGCCTTGGTTATGAATTGTCAGGATGTGAATTATCTTAAGGCCGAATTGACGTGCTACCGCTAAATCATATTTACTTATCTTGAGAAAGTGTACATTATTTGAAAGACACTCAACACTAGCATTAAGCTTCTCTTCAGACAACGAATTGAGTATATCAACTCCCAGACCATTTGTTTTATCATAACACGTTTGTTGAATCTTAAATCGTAACAAGTTTCGAAATTTTGGAATTAACTTTTTAAGAAAATCTCTTCTCATCACATCTGACTGTTATGAATAGACGACAATCGAGACTAAGATATGTAGAAATCGCTGACTGTCCGACACTACCACTTCCCGAATGCATTGAAACTTCTTCTCTGAAATGCCCTTATGCTGATAAGTGCATAATAAGCAGTTGCATAAACTACTGCTACTGTGACCGTATCTTCGAATGACTAAATTTTGAGAACAGACAACAGAAATCGTGAATATTTGACGAGAGTAATTGTGACTAAGCATTTTGATGGACGACGTCCCACGACTCCATTGCTATTTTGATCACAACCATAAATTTGAACCCAAGTACACACTCTTGAGTCCCATGTCACCAGCTAACGAATCGGCCTAAACCTTACCTATAGTTTCAATTCAAATACAAATCATTCAGCTTCATGACAGGTTCTAAAGTTTAGTTGAAAAGTTTCATGTGTTCTGAGATGATGAAATTTTCGACTCTTTGAATCAGGTTAGGTTTGAGTTTTCGTGTGTTAGTGACTCTCTGATTTGTAATTTAGAATTATCTATCGATTTGAAAGACCTAAATGTAATTTTACAAATAGTGATATTTATGAGTTTATTCGGAAGCTTCTTATACATTATGCCATCCGATGTGGTGCCTTCATTACAAATTCTAGTCTTAACTACACAATTCTATCAAAGAGACATTGCTCATCATCTGTTAGCAGAACATTTTGAAAGTTCAATGCCGCGTAAGTGATATGACAAATTGTTTTCTTGTCTTTTCTTACCTTTCACCAATACTTATGATCGGACTCAAGCCACTTAAAACCCCATCCTCTCAACGGGAAACTAACCACTTAGAGCCATTCTTTTGGAGTTCGAAGAGTTTACTATTATTAATATTGATCAATGATGCAGAATTTGAATGCTTCTTAACTTCACCGGTTAATAAAAAAATATGCAAATAAAATCATCTCTTAAAAAGAATGTTCATATATACCCATCACCTAATATAGAAATATGCAAATACACTCATCACTTGACAAAAACATTTATACACACACATACCCAATATAAAAACATGAAAATACACTCATCACCTTACATAGAAGTACGCAAATATCTAACACAGCTTATAATAATTACAATTCGAATTATTTAATTAACCCTTCATATCCCAATGGGTCCTAAAGTATAACCGCTTAGATCCTGATGTTCCCGGTCGGAAACTTATTATTGGGACTCTTGTTTACTTCATTCTTCATAGGGGTGTATCACCTAAAATAGAACCGATTTTGTTAGGGATTGGAGGATTTAGAGTTGCATTAAAAGTGCACTAGATATCAATAAATCACCAGAGATGCGCCTCTAAACCCTCTAGTAAATAGAGAAAATGTTTAGTTTTGGTCTAGAGCTAATTATTTATAATAGAATCAAAATAAAATGGCGAAATATTTCAGCTATTTGTAACTAGTTTTAGGTTTTTGATTCAACAATCAAAATGCTTTAGAAAGTTTGGAATTTGAAGCTTAATACATATTTCAAAGATATTTTTATCCATGCTATCAATATGATTGAATAGCTTAAATATTTGGTAAATATATAAATTGGTAAAAAACGGACAAGTCTAGAATTTCTTCAAATTTTGAGCTAATTGATTTTTAAAAACTGAGTACTAATATTCCATGACTTTAATGAATCTAGCTTTTAGTTCATATCAATACTCTATTATTGAATCAGTAAACTTTTTTAATCATAACTTTGGATATGTCAAGGGTTATTCATTTTGTAAATTCATAAATGTTATAGTTTTTCTCAAAAAATATTAATTTCGCCCTTTTCTATTTCAGCATGATTTTAGGGTTTTCGCGGACTTTAATTTAGCGTCAAGAGCTTTATCCGTTTGCACGAGTTTAATAAATAAAATCAATAATTTAGATGTGCATCTCTAGTGAATTACTGTTGTTGCTATCTAATGCACTTCTAATATGACTAAATCCAACCGTAATGATTCCCAAAACAGCCCAATTTTAAGCCACACGACCCTATGAAAAATAAAGTGAACAAAAGTTCTAATTGGATATAAATCACTAAACAAGTTGATTTAGAAGCTATAAATCTTCTATATCATCTATTTCTATGTAATTTGTTGAACACCCTATACAGAATTTATGAATAGTCATATCCTTCCTTTCAGAAATATAAAACATTAATGCATCACAAACTCGAAATTTAATCATTCTTATCATTTAATCCTCTTTAAGGATTCTATAGATTGTTTTTTAGATTTTTTAATGCTCCTACCCCTTCACATAATAAACATATATACAAATACCCATCATCTAACAGCGATATGATCTTAATTAATCATAAAAGAACAAAATACTTGATTTTGAAAGTATAGACTTACTCATATACCGCTGGGTGTTTATATGGAATAATTCTACTCCAATCATGCTTTGATACAGGTAATCATATTTCGTTCCGGATAACTTCGATAAGTTTTCAAATATTTCATTTTTCTTGCTTTCTAACATCCAGATTATTTGCTGATAGTTCATTTCAGGATGGAATTTCTGTAGAACAATGATGGAGTTAGGGTGGAACTTTTCATTTTTTTCTTTCCAAAGCGAAAAAATATCATTTATTAAAGTGTCATGTATAATGATGGGATAAATTAATTCATCATAAAGTGACTCATAATCATCCCCAAAATATTTAACTATAGGATGAAGAAAAGCATTGCCACCAACATTATCAACCCTTTTTTTCAAATAATCATCAACTGATTTAAAATTCATCCTTTCATCAACATTATCGTCAAATATGAAATTATTAATATATTTGACAAAATCTGAAGTAATATTTAACATATCAGCTATTACAAGCGTTAATCTTTTATATTCATCTAGAACTTTAACAAGATTTGGTGAGATTCTACAATCTACCGATTTACCCGTAAAATATCGCAACAGTAATCTGCCATCGTTAGAATTAATATCAACCATATCATCTATATAGAACATCAGCGCACCCCATTCGATTAGGTAAATATGCAAAGGAATGTCAGTAATTAGATTATAACAAAATTTTGCAAAACTTAATGAATAAGGTAGATGCTTATTCATAATCATTTTTTGGGTATCTTCATCCAACGTATCTTGAAGCCACTTAACAACAATTTCATTAACGTCAAGTGAGCTTGGTTTATATTTAGTTTCATCATTAGATATGTAAGTGCGCTGTTTCATATTATAAGTACATGTTTTCATTTTGTACGTGTACGCTTTCATTTTATAAGTCTCAAAAAACTCCAAGGAAAACCTAACAGCCTTGTTTATCTCATTTTCAATTGTTGAACTACATTTCATTAATTTTTCTAATCCATCTTCGCGTTCATGAATATATTCATCATATATATCATATTCTTTGAACAAGTCAATAGCGTTTTCCTTAGAGGAAGGATATGAGAAATTTTCAATCTTACTCAATAACAAATCAATCAACTTATTCCAGGTTCTATTGCCGATGTCATTATTATTTTCATCAAAGTTACGTTTGAAATCATTTTCGGCTTGAAACCAATAACCAATCTCTAATAGGTTTCTATTCTCTAAAACTTTCATAGCTAATTTCGAATCATTTGTCTTTATCAAGACAGCTAAAGCAACTGGAAAGCAAACTGTACTATACGAAGTCTTATTCTCAGCTATTTTTCGATAGTCTTTAAAGTCTGTGTCTAAATCTAAGATTTGACCATATGATGTTTTTAACATTACTGTGTTATACAATTCATTGACCTTGAAAGCTAAGTCACCAGGAAAACTATTCGATATAATTCTATAAATATCATGAGATAAGGCAATAGCCCAAGTAATGACAGTTGCATTACCGTATTTAGTATGCATTGCTGGTTGTCCGCGTATGCTTATTGAATCGTCCATTATATCATCGATCATAACAATGGATAATTGAAATAAGTATAATATACCACATACTACCTTCATGGTTTCTTCTTTTATTCCTTCCGCAACATACTCGAACAAATTCGATCTAAAGTTCTTCCCTAAATCATCATAATAGCATACAGGCTTTCTTAACCATGGAGAAACGATATTGGTATAGTCATCCATAATTATTATGTGTGGCTTCTTTATCTACTTCTTCACTATCCACGTACGTAGTTGAAAATATTTGGATAAAATTATCTTATAATAACTCGAAAAAATCTAGCAGTAACCTAAACCTATCGAATAAAAATTTGAATAAATTGTAAACACAATTTGTAAAATTTATCTAAACTTGGAAAAAGAACTGAATGTTTGCGATAAAACTGTTAAGTTATTTAATTAAATCTGGTTTTAAAATGTTTAAAAACTGCACAAATTGATGAAAATGAAAAAATCAAGTAAAGTATTTAAATAAGTTATGAATGAGTGCACATAGGCTATCGCTAACTAGGGTTGACCAAAATGCTTTAAAACGTTTAACAATTTTCTAATAGCGTTCAAAACTCTTTTGAGCTCTGAAAATATGCTGCATGTTATTTCGAGAAAATTCAAAAAATTTAATTTTGACTATTATTTGGTTGAAAAAGTGTAAAAATGCTTTGTTTTCGAAATTCAGAGCAGAGAATACTTCAAAAATAGTTTCTCGGAGAGAGATTAAAGTACTCAATTTCTATAATACTTTAATAAATATATATTTTTTGGATCTGATAAGTTGATGCCGTTTTATTCAAGTTTAATTATATTTTCTTACAATGAATGGTCGTTAAATGTCTCTAAACAATATAAAACACTATTAAAATGCCTGTTTTAAGATATCAGCACAAAAATGTTTTAAAACAATTATTTCATAAAAATCTTTAAGTAGATGAAGGTCGTTTATAGTTGATACTTCAAATAGTTGCAGCAATAATTCATATTTTGAATATTTATCTTCTAATGCTAGATTTATTGAACAATTGATCATAAATTAATAGCGAAATGAAGAAGTTACCAAAAAAATATTTCTCAAGCCTGTCGAGCTTTAAAACTCGAATACGAATAGATAACAGACATCAGTAATTATCTAAACTGGAATTACTCATCTGTTCTTACGTTAAATTTATATAAAATATCTATTTCCATTAGTTAATCGAAGAGTTTCATTGAATAACGGAAATAATTAAAATACGATAAAAATTGTGTAAAGTATGAAAATCAAAATCCGTACAAAATCTAAACGTAATTTATTTAATGATTGTTTAGTTTTTATTTGTTTTGATTTAATGTAATCAGAGAGTGATTACTAGTCATTGATTTTATGCAATATTTTTAATTTGTGATTAATATCTTCGGCGATGTCCTCATCTAAAGAGTTAGACCTCAGACAACGTGTTGGCGAACTGATGGAGAAAAACCCAACACTTGAAGACAAACATATTGTTCAGCATTTCGCGTTAGAAGGAAAGGCCAGAACTACTATTTATGATATCATTAGAAGACTAAGAAGTGGTGGTAGTGTCCAGCGAAAGTCGGGAACTGGTCAGTATCAGGGGGTTGACCAGAAAACAAAAGATAAAATCATTAAGTTTAGTGTCAACAAAGTTGGGGTCAGCTATCGAGCAATTGGCCGAAATTTTTCTATATCTCCCGCGACGGCGAAGAAAATTTTGATCAATTCAGGTGTGACTCGAAAAAAGAGAAAGAAGTGTCCGAAAAGTAATGAAAATCAAATGAAAAGACAACAAACATGTTTGCAAAAGTTAAGAAGAACTGTTCTGAAGGCAATGAATGAAGACGAGGTAGTTATGGATTATGAGACCTACTGCCCCACCGATTGATCAGACACCAATTTTAATGATTTCTACTATTATTCTGAACATATCGAAGCACCGAAGAAGTCACATTACGACCTGTGTCCAAATTCCCGAAGAAAGTGATGGTATGGTTATCTATGAGTTCAAAGGGCTCCTCTGAGCCATACATCGTTCAGTCGGGAAATGCGGTTAATGCAGAGGTATATATTAGGGAATGTGTGACTCGTCTCCAGAATTTAGTCGAAAAATACCATTCCGACGGAAAGTACATCTTTTGGCCAGACTTAGCCAGTTCTCATTACGCCAGAATCACAACTCAAGTTCTCGACTCAATAGGTTTAAAATATGTTAAGAAAGAAGACAATCCTCCGAATGTTCCCCAACTTCGCCCCATTGAGCAATATTGGGCTTATCTTAAAAGACAAATATATAAGGATGGATGGCAGACCGATAGTATTGATAAATTGATCCGTCGTATAAAGAAAATCATCAGATACTCCCGAAGATATGTGCCAAAGACTTATGGAAGGGGTTAAGACTAATGTCCGAAAGGCGGCCGATAGGGGGGTTTTAAATTTTAAAAACTAATTGTTTTATAAATTATATTAAATTTATGATATTATCTGAAATTTTCAATAAAATTGATTAATTAAAAGTCACATTAATCTTAATTTATAATTTGTACGGATTTTGATTTTCATACTTTACTTGGTACGAAATGTGAAGTGCAAATCAATAATACAGAGTTGGTGTCGACGAAAACATTAATCGAAACCTTCATGAAATATCATATTTCAAACAAACATGAAGACAAAGAATACATCAGAAATCGATGGATGGAACAAAAAATAAACCTCGAGAAAGAGTCTTTAACTGATTGTCAAACGGCTAAAAGTCTGAACAGCCAATTAGATATATGTGAATACTATTATAAAATCACGAAAAACAAAGTTTTCAAAAGTAATCTCGAAATAAAAACAGAAAAATTAAAATTAAAATTAATTAAAAATTAACAACAAATGCACGAAACACTCAAACACTAGTTAATAAGTGTAGAAAAGAAGAATTATATTGAGAAAAGGCGAAAACATCAAGCAATTATGAAAATGCTGTAACGACAAAGTTTAGGTTGTATTAAATGTCGAAAATCGACGAAATTGAGAGTAAAATAAGAGATGAAAGAGAAAGTGGTCTTTGCAACCCTTTAATAATAACTGATGCTGGCATTTATGAGACTAGCAAAGACGATGAGACATCGATTATCTTGGATAAGGGTAATGTATTGACATTAAGCTCTTTAAGAAATGGTCGAAATATACTTTAATTAACAATATCTCCAAAATTTTCAAGATTAAATAACAATAAAGAAATTGAAGAAAAAATAAAGAAATTAAACAATTGAAAGAAAAACTGGAACAAATGAAAGAAATGACTAAAAATAAAATTGCTGATAAAGAAATAGATATGTTTAATTTTCAATTTCAATGAAATGCGAGTCAAACGAATGTTAATCAAACCATTTCCATGATAAGCACTAACAAGAAAAATTCATCATCATTGCCACAGTCAACGGTTATGACATCACAAATGATCCAGAACATTAGCGGAAATTTAAAAACAAATCCACTAACTAGCGAAAACTCGACAATCCCTATTCAAGTGGTGACAACACAATCAACATCAAATGAGTGTACATTAGCCCAAGCAATGCCAATAATAAGCCCTTCAGAACAAATGATACCAACATTGGAGATGATATCATAAATAAGGTCGACATTAGACATTTCAGCACAAGCCATACCAACGTTAAGTAGTAATACTTTAACACAAGATTTCGTGTTACTAGTTATAGATCGTATGAATGATAAACAAAAGAGAAAATCATAAGTTAAGACGTCGAAAATTTGGCTTAGTGGTAACCCAACACAACTTAGAGCGAGGATGCGCTCATTCGAAAATAAGGCGAAAGGAAGCGACTGGCCAGAAGAAGATTGGCTTCGAGTTGCGAAAAATATTTAAAGATGCTTCCGTTCCAATTTTTGAATCAAATATTGACTATTAAAGTTTCCTTTTCTAACAAGCGAAAAATAAACTCATTACATTTTATGGCGGACTAACTTAAGGCTACACAGGAATGAATACATTATTAACCACAAAAAGATGGAATTTTAAAATAGCCGTGAATTTTATCGCATATATGATAGATACGTCTAAAGTAGTAAATGAGAATTTTGATGATCAGCCATTAATTCAAATTATTTGTAATGACTTGAAGCCCGAAGTAAAGTCACGCTTCCTAATGCTGGGAATACCATTAATAGGTGACATTGTAAAACGAATAACAGACGTCGAAGCCTCATACGAAACTTCCCTTTAAGTCCGGCAGCAGTCTAAACGCCAACAAAGGTTCAATTTTTATTATATCAACACTTCTACTCGAAATCAACGAAAAAATGCTTCAATGATAATCATCAAGAAAAATTTTGATAACACTTTTGATAGTTTTAATAGAAATAGAAATTAATTTTTACCTAATTACAATATTCGAAACTTTTCCAATAATAATAATCATTGAAACTATGAGTCGAATGGTAGTAAATCTTATTTTAATAATCTCAATAATTATTACAGGTTTCAACAAAGTAAATATAAGTCAAATGCGAGGTACAAGTAATAAGAGCAGAACTTGTCCAGCACTTTGAAATAGAGGATATCGTAGAAATCGTTATCACAACTCAAGTGGTAATTCAAATACAAGTTATAATATAGTAAACGGAAATAACACTTCCAACTTGAATCAAACTCAGCGCATCAACAGCACTCAAATGGTTAAAACTACATGAACCGATCTGCCAAGAAAAGCACTGGATCAAATATTCCAAATATAGCAAAGTGATAGCATAAGAACAACTACTGGTTCGGGAAACGTGATGAGCGCTCCGAACTAGAGGGGGTTCGGAGAGTCACATTTTGCTCTGCCTCTCAAATAAATGAATTTAATAATAATAATGATAGTTGTGACAGGAGTAATGAAGAGTCTCCCAATTGCTCGTTCGAATATAATTTAAACGGACACACAAACATAAAAGAACTCAATTAATTCGCTTAAAAGTAAAACTAAATGACGTAGTAAATGATACTATAATTGACTCTCGTGCCAAATCTTCAGTAATAAATGAAAAATCATTAATAAGTTAAACATAAAATGTAACCAAATAGCAAATCACTACTGCCATAATGCTAATAATAAAAAAAATTATATGTCTACTGCTAGATTTGAGAATTTCAATGTAACTATCCTATCGTTTCATACATATGAGCGTGATTTGTCACTCCAACTTGCATTCAGTTTGCTTTAAAGTTAATCAAAATTTTCCTAACCATATAGAAAATGCTATTGAGTTTTGAATTGATTAACAATTTTCAAAAGCTAATAGATTGTGCTCTTGTGCAGGTTAGCCGATTTGAATAGCATTTGTGATCATCTCATATGACTAGTTCAATGTAAAAATATTTTCAAAATACGTCACTTTGTGCTCAGGTACTCTCCTTGTAAGTTGTGACTGTTCTGACACAGTGTGGTTTTATTTTACTACAAAAAGATGATAACAAAATAATTACATCCAATAGCTTATCATTCAAAGGCATTAAAAGCAGACCAAAGGAATATGTGTATTACAGCTAAAGAATACTTGTCCATAGTCTACACAACGAGATTATACAGGAACTATCTATCGACAAAAGATTTACTGTTATATCTTATTACAGTCTGATGAGAGCAAAAGACTAAGCCGAAAACAAATAGTTGTCAAGATTCGATCTCGAGTTGAATGAATTTGAATTTGAAATAGGATACGTGTCAGGAAAAAAGTTGGCAGACGCTGACAAGTTACCAAGAATCAATATATGAGATAATAACAATGAATTAAATGTTGAAATACCTGCCGGGCAGCTTAATACAACTCAGCATCTAAATCAAAATTCAATTAATATCGGGTCGAAAATCACAGAACTGCTACAAGACATAAAAAGACTCAATTAAAATACAAACTTAGGTTCACTATTATTAATATACTGAAATTTGAAAAAGTAAAAGTGAATCAATTCTTAAGAACAACGAAAAATATTGTTCAATAAATGAATTATTATATCGTAAAATTGGTATTTGAATAAAATTAAGATACAATTTGGTCATTCCTTATTCACTACAAGAATGGGTCTTAAGCAACTATCGCCGAAATGTAAACTCACATCTAGATGAAAAAAATAATTCAACGAATAATAGAATATTATCGGTTTAGAAATATGAATATTCTTGTCAAAGTCTACATCAAAAAGTGTCGCATTTGCGGACAAACAAAAAAACCGCAATAAAAGAATTTGCGTCATACCAAGAAGTCTTATTCATGAACAAACATCGAAGTAAAAACATGTTAAAGCGAAAACAAAAATCGAAAATTTTGTCTAAAAGTGAGTACACTCTACCCTTAACAAAAAAGTTTAATAAGCTAAAGATGACATTTCTCGTACTCGATTTATGGCATATCATTTTGACACACCAACGATGTGCCACAATCGGGGCCTACTACACTAAAAATACCTTGAGATAACCAAAGTCAAGTCTAGTTATAATATTAGAAATAAGAAATCTGTTTGGCTTACTTTTTAAGAATCCTTTTGTCGTTTTTTATGTTTCACACAAGAAAGATCTTGAAAACTTTAAATCAAAGGTAGTGTAAAGCACGCTTTTATACCTTGCGTGAGGTTTAAAAATAGTTGGATTCGTTTATGAGCGACAGAATATTAATTTTTATTGGTCGAAACACTGAGAAAAACGATATTTTCTAAACTAGCATTTTTATAGTCATTAAAAGCTTTAAAGAATCATTTACACAATAATAAACTAGTAGTTCATTGATTATGCAAATATTGATTTAGATTAATAGAATTAGTAAAGCGTTAATCTAATTCAATTCTTTATATGATTAGAAAAAATCATTGAATTTATTTTATTACAACAAATCTAATTTTTAATAAGATTTTTATCTCTTGCAAGTTTTGTAGGATAACAATTAGGAAAATAGACAAACTTATGCATCGCTAATCTAAATCCATACTTTGTTGAAATTTTAATTTAATTAATAGTTTAGTCAGTAAAACACATTTTTTAATGACTTTACTACCAGTTTTCATATCTTTGTTAATTGAGTCGAGTTTTACTGTTCTGAAAAAATTTTCATAATATATATTCAGTTAAGTCATAAAATGAAAGCTTTATTTCGCAACTACATTTATCCTCAATATTAAGAATATTTTTCAGCTTTTTTTCCGTGATGCTACTCGTACCATTCAATAGCATGAGTAGTGATGAGCTTTCACTTAGTGATGTGAAATAAATGATTGCCATACATAGGGAGAGCATTTAATAAATGAATTACTAGTTTATTATTGTGTAAATGATTCTTTAAATCTTTTATTGATTGTAAAATAGTGGTTTTATTAGAAATATTCAAAATCTTAAGCTTATATTAGTAATTTTTAAAAATTGAGTACTAATAATCTTTAACGAATCTAACATTTAGTTGTTATCAACACTCTATCGTTGAGTTAATACAATTTACAAATCATAACTTTGAATGTATCATAAAATATTTCCTTATTTAAATTCATAAAAGTCATAAATTAAATCCAAAAAATACTTTTTAGATTTTTTCCTCGTTAGTTAATATAACTATAGCGTTTATCCTGGATTTTAGACTTTGCGCTGAAAGTTTTTGCCAATAATTACTTTGAAATTAAATTCTTGAAAAGTGTAAAATTGAATTACAATTATGGGTTTAAATAAATAAATATAGGGTGTAAAAGGAAAGACTCCGTAAAAATAAAAGTTAATAAATTTTTAATTATTCGACTGATTTAAAACAATTGTTTTTGTTTAAAAGTAGAATAATGGAAGTTTTTTTCTAGCTTTGGAATTTTTATGATTCCAGCACCTATGTCATTTATATTCGTGAAATAGCTAACGTTACAGTCTATGGGAAAAAAATTTCAAATTTAAATATCTTGAAAACGCGAGCCGATATCTACATCATTTTTACAAAATATATTTATTATATCATTATAGTCAACCATATCAAATTTGACAGCCATTGATCAAGAACTTAAAAAGTTGTGACTACTTTTCATATTTTTATGCAGAATGTAGAGGATATAAAATAATAGACTCGGTAAAAGTGAAAGTTAATAACTTTTAATCTGCTTTATTTAGTAAAGCGAAATTCAAGATAAAATAGACTCGATATGCCAACCGTTTTAATTATGAATGTGGTACAAACGAACTTTGAAATTCTCGATCACATTATTGAGAACATCGGAGAATATCTTTTCTATTTCAATTTTGATTGCATTTTCGAGTTGTTCTATCGTTAAAGGATTAAAATTCTCAATTCTAAAAATGTGGCTTAGTTTCAAAACTTAGACTTGAAATAAAAAAAGCTATAAAGAAATACTTTTAAGGAGTTCAATATTCTACATTCTGTATGAAAATATGAAAAATAGCTACAACTTTTAAAGTTCTCGACCAATGGCTGTCAAATTTGATAAGGTTAACTATAATGATATAATAGATATATTTTGTAAAAATGGTGTCGATATCGGCTCGCGTTTTCAAGATATTGTAAAGTCTGGAATCTTTGATAGGAGCGTGTAAGAAATCAACACTTAAAATATAACCACTTTATTAAACATAACGATAACCGCAATACAAATTTCATGAGGTTTCACAGGATTTTAACACAGGAGCGAAAAATTTAAGAAAAATACATTTTATGGGAAAAATTGGCGGGTTAAATTGGAAAATACTTTGCAATGATAGGCTAAATTTTATAAGGTCAATAGAACATTTAGCTAAGATTGGAAGGTTGTTTAACTAGGACATACTTAGGCAGGTTTTAAGAGTTGAGATATGCTTATTCTCAGCTGTCTTCATAATTTGTACAGTTAAGACAAGCACGTGAAGATTTCTTTTGTACAAACGAAAAGTAATCTTTAAATCAGCAATAAATGTTGACATATAAGGTGAGTTATGAAATTGGTTTAGAAATATAGGTTGTTACAAAAGTATTACAGTATAGGTCTAATTAAGAGACTTAGACGTTATTACAATATTCAAATTTGAAATTTTTTCCCATAGACTATAACGTTAACTATTTCACGAATATAAATGACATGGGTGCTAGAATCATAAAAATTCCAAAGCTAGAAAAAAATTCCCATTATTCTACTTTTAAACAAAAAAATTTTTAAATTGGTCGAATAATTAAAAAGTTATTAACTTTTATTTTTACGGAGTCTTTTCTTTTACACTCTTTATCGTTTGCTATTGTTTGAATAAAACATTAATTCAACAAATTAATCAACTAAAAATCGATATAAGCTGATTCAGGTAACATTTCATGTCCATTGAAATATAGTTTAGAGAAGGACTACAAACTCTAGTCTTACAGTCCTGTCTTTTCGATCGTTATCTCTTCTGCTTAATGTGATTACCTCTATTCCCCGCATATTGGACAGTTGTCGCTGAACTAAAATTTAGAAACAATTCATCTCTAAATAAAACTTTCAAATCAAAGTATAACTTTTAAGTAAGGGGCAAAAATGCAAGAATAACACATAACTGAACCATTCTGTTTAAGCCCCTTAGCAAAATGATCTGATGCTTATTAAACTGTTATATCAGTTAGAAATTTCATTTTAACTTGAAAAGGATGTGAAAATAGAAGTATTTTTACTATCTAAACCCTTTTGTAGAATTAGTAAAGTAGTATTCATGAAAAGACTACGTTAGGAATTTGAAATATCACTTCCTGATGATAGACTATCATCCATTGTCTTTTTCTCACATTCTTTGGCATTGCATCTGTTACACCGATATAGTGAATAAACTTTGATATATATCATGGGATTCGCCAAAACCCATTTTATCAGACTATGCTTGAAGACAGTACGAAAAATCAGTTTATATCTGCGTTGGTCCGTATATACAAGATATTGTAGGAAGATAACTTCTAATTCTGTATGTAAAATTTCTTACACTGAATGAAAAATTACAGTAGCAATCAAGGATAAAAGCTCTAAAACTTTACTCTAAATTAAACTTATCAATGCTATCATTCAGATGGTTATATTTGAAAAATTTATAATTTGAAAACTTGAGAAAATAAACGCAATCCACTTTAACATTTTTATTGAAATAAAATAATTGCATTGAATTTAAGATTTTCAATAAAGCACGAAAGAAATTTCGAAAACAAGATGTAGTGTAACATTTTTTCCCTCGAATTTCGCTCTGTAAATGGCTTTTATACACTTCGCTGCCCTCGCAAAAGCCACAAATTCAGTATTTATCGGCGGCTGAGACCGTGTATAAATTGTCAGCTAATTGTCAACTTCCTATTTGATAGTCTAATAACTATACACCGGATAAGCATATAAAAGAATATCGGGCATATCACTCAAAATCGTATAAATTAACTCAAATATCGATAATATAAAGTTAATTAATTAAAGCTTACGAATTTATAAAAGCATATAAAAGCATATTTGAACTTTTCAAACATATTTTCAATTTCAGGCATATTCTCAAAATTTTCTTAGTATTAAATGATATTTTAACAGAAACATGTGGGAAATTCAGATTTTAAAGCAC
The DNA here is from genome assembly GCA_018873245.2 of Archegozetes longisetosus. Taxonomy (NCBI): domain Eukaryota; kingdom Metazoa; phylum Arthropoda; class Arachnida; order Sarcoptiformes; family Trhypochthoniidae; genus Archegozetes; species Archegozetes longisetosus. Next base: position 11,266,546 of record JAEMBT020000009.1, on the reverse strand, counting down.
AGATTATTTTAATCCTTTTATCAAAACTGGTAACAAAGCCTGACTTTTCTGCATTTAAAAACATTTTCTTGAATGGTGTTTCGAAATTAAGAATTTCATATAAATATACTTTTAATTGTGAAAAATAAGGGAGTTTTAATTATTGTTAATAAGAGATTTTTAAACAAGTATGGGAAGAAATAAAGTACCACTAAAAAATTTACTAAAATCTTATGTTAAAAAGTTTGGAAGTGATGTGTTTATCAATCAAAATACACATTTATACTGTTTAATATGTGAAGTCAAAGTTAATGCAACTAAGCATTCACAAGTTGCTCAACACATTAAAACCGAAAAACATAGATCTAAAATTAATGAACCGCCTAAAAAGAAACAAAAGTTTATCGAAGATTCAATGAATGAATTAAACAAAAATGCAAATTTCAACAAAGATTTATGTGAAGCTTTGATTTCAGCGAATATTCCTTATAAAGCCTTATCTAATGAAAAATTTAGAACATTTTTATCAAATTGTCAAAAAAGCTCTACAAATTTTTCAATTCCAGATGAAAGTACAATAAGAAAAACCTATTTGCCTAAATGTTACAGTGATGTTATGGATAAAATTAGGGCCGCATTAAAATATAAATATATTTGGATCTCGATCGATGAAACTAAAGATATTAAAGGCAGAAATGTTGGATCTGTAATTGTAGGAGCATTAAGTGATACACCTTCAAAGTCATTCGTATTAAATGTACAAGAATTGGAAAAAACAAATTATAGTACTATATCTGTATTATTTGACGATTCATTAAAATTACTTTATGGAGAAAACTTTATGGAAAAACGAAATAATGTATTATTGTTGGTTACCGATGCAGCACCTTATATGAAAAAAGCTGGAGAACATCTGAAATGTTATTACCTTAAAATGATTCACGTGACTTGTATTGTACATGGATTACATCGTATAGCTGAAACAATTAGAGATAATAACAAATTGGTTGATACATTAATCTCTTATGTTAAAAAAATATTCACTAAAGCTCCTACAAGAATCGATACTTTTAAAGAAATACTACCTGATTTAAATTTACCTCCTGAACCATGCCTTATTCGTTGGGGCACATGGCTTAATGCAGCATTTTATTATGCTGAAAATTATAATGATATCAAAATGATAACTGAAAAATTTGATTCAAGTCAAGCTCAATCAATTAAAAAATCACAAGAAGTTTTTAAACAAAATAAACTTAAATTCGATCTGACATATTTACTTAATTTTAAGTGTTTGACTACTACAATTAAAGATTTAGAAAGGCAAAATTTAAGATTAGTTGATGCTGTTAAAATGGTAGAAAAAGTTAAACAACAGTTGCTTCGATTGGATGGAAAATATTCTGAAATAATTAAGATAAAAGTTAATGAAGTTTTTGGTAAAAATGATGGGTTCAAACTAATTTCTACTATTTCTAATGTCTTGAATGGTGAAGAAGCCGATGATGAAACGTTAAGATCTTATACACCCGAAGAGTTATCTGCTTTCACTTACGCCCCAATCACATCTTGTGATGTTGAACGAAGTTTTTCTCGTTTTAAGCATGTATTAAATGATAAAAGGCTTTGTTTTACTATTGAAAATTTGAGATATACCTTTGTAGTACATTGTTTTAAATAAATATGAGTTAAATTAGTAAAGTTTTTGAGAATATTTATGAGAATATTTTACTAATTTTTTGGGTATATTTATGTGCATATTTTGAAAATTATTTAAGCATAAAATCCGTTCTATAGCAATAACTCACATTGAATTGCTTTGAAGTTAAAAAATTTCGTTAAACTTATAATCAGTTACTATAACTGTCTCAATTTCAATATATGAACGCCCCAAGAATGAAAAACCTATCTCGAGTTAACCTCTTTTTTGGATTTTGTTTTAAACATTGAGCTGACCTCATACTTTATTCATATAATAAAATTCAATATATGTTTCAATGGAAAATTTATAAATAATGATATTTGAAAAAATCTTAATCACAATAGAGCTTAATACTAGTCATTTCTAACTTCAAGAGTATGCGTAATCAATAATTGAGTGATTGTATGCAATAACAGTCATCTCTTGATCAGCATTACATATGAAAAAAACTTTTCTAGTATTATTTAAGAGTAGACATAAAGCATGACATGTATTAAATAAGAGATTTTTTAAACTCATTTAAATTTTGTTTCTTTAATAAACAGAGGTTTCAATTAAACAAAGAATTAAGTTTTGAAAGAAAATAATAAAATTAATAACAGACTAAACAAAATAACTTACGAGGGAAGTTCGGGACTATGTAATAACCGATTTCAAAAATGTTTTTATGGCATAAATAACATGTCATATGATGTTCGAAAAGGCATATAAAAAAGGCTGACCGGTAGACACTTACGAGCTATGGCCACCCAAAAAGTGATTTTCTATGGCTTATTACTACTGATTCCTATGTGTTTTGCCTATCAAAATGTACTCTAATTCAGTCAAATTACTCAACGGATGGCAATAATATTATTAACAACGAAAAACTTCAAATCAAATTGAATTAAAAAAAGATAATCTGAAATTTCATATCTAAAAGTTTCTATATATCAGTAGAACTAAATTTTCGTATCTATCTTATCTTTTATTTTTTTAAGAAATCCATTGAATTTAAAAGACATGATAGATGCGAAAATTTAGTTCTACTGATATATAGAAACTTTTAGATATGAAATTTCAGATTATCTTTTTTTAATTCAATTTGATTTGAAGTTTTTCGTTGTTAATAATATTATTGCCATCCGTTGAGTAATTTGACTGAATTAGACGTCATTGAAACATCAATGACGAACAAAGGATATAAATCTTTGAAATCATTTAGACTTATCATAAAATCGTTATAGTTATCATTTAATCCATAATATTTCTCTCTGAATTGTTTAGCTGAGTAATATGTAAAAGAATAATCTTCACTTCTAAAGTTATTTATGATATCTATATTTGGATATCTGTCAGCATTTAAATTAACATGAATGTCTCTAACATCACAATGATCAAAAACTGCAGAGTTTTTATCTATATTCTTATATCTATCAGTTTGAAAAGCTATTATTGTATATCTAGGTTTCTCAGATGCTGATCTTGGTCCTAAACGCCAAGTAAATTCATTACTTAATGGTACATCATATGAATCCATATTTCTATACATGAAACCAATAGGAAATGATATTTTACCTTCAATCATCTTATACAAAGAATGTAATTGTTCAAAATTTGGTACAATATTTGGCATTGTCCATGTTATGTTTGTTATTTCAACTTTACATGAAACTGTACCAGCTTTAAATATTGCATCCTCATTGCCACATCTTGTTAAAATTAAGGTCTGTTTTACTCCATATATTACTTTCTTATAATCTTCACAAAAACCAAATATATGACTTAAAGGAATAACAAAACTAAAGTTCCCATCACCTCTTATCTGTATCTTTTCATGTCGTAACTTGAATCCATTGTTTGTTGTTAGACTAGCCTCACCTTTACCTTTATCTAATGTCCAACACATATTTAATCCGGAGTTTTCGAAATCTTTTGGATAAATTTATAAACCTTTCATCAGTGTACATTGTCCAGGGTGATTAATATATTCGATAACTTTATCCCCAATTTGATATTCTATTCTATCGAATAAGAACATTACTCCATTATTAACTAATGTTACAACTTCAGTATCTAGTAATTTTACCCCATCACTTTTAACTAATTTTCCTTTAATTGTTAGCAGACTCTTTGATGGTAGATAATATGAATCTTGATTTTCAATTAATATTCTTATTTGTTGGTTAGAATTAAGATTACTGCCTGCTACCGGTTCATAGTTATGATAATTATATTCAGATACACTTTCATCTGTTTGAAGTGGATCAGATATTTTTAAATAATCTTCTACTACATTAGTTGTCATTTATAATACCGTAAATTCGTTTTAAATAAATGTCTGAAGTTTATATACAACCTAAAGATTCAATATCCCTTATTTTAGATTCAAGTAGTACTGATTTCATAACCAATTATTCTCCTCCAATACAGCTGAAGAAAGAGAAGCAATATGAGATAGCTTTGGTTAATTTAGAAACGTATTATAGTTTTCCAAATATAGATAACACAAATAATATATTTAGATATTCGATAGATAAGGGAGCTAATTGGTTTGAAATAGAGATATCTGAAGGGAGTTATGAATTGAAACAAATCAATACTGAAATATTTAGAATCATGAAATCAAGAGGTCATTATGATAAGTCAACAAATAAAGGTTATATTAATATCTCAGCTAATCTAGCAACTCTAAGATGTATATTACAAATTAAGGATGCTAAATATCAAGTAGATTTTTCTCGTCAACGATCTCTAAGTGTTATATTAGGTTATGAAAAGAAGGTATTTAGTGATCCTTATAATGAAGGAACTAGTACAGTAAACATTTTGACTATTAATTCAATTCTAGTTGAATGTAGTTTAGTTCAAGGTTCATATCTTAATTCATCTAAAGAACCAATAATTTATAGCTTCTTTCCTAAATGTCTTCCAGGAGAAAAAATAATTGAAACGCCAAAGAATCTAATCTATTTACCAGTTAATACTAATGATAAAATAGATTATATTCAAATTAGATTGAAAGATAATAATGGAAAGTTATTGAATTTGAGAGGAGAAAAATAACATTAAGACTACACTTGAAGGAAGCTTAATTTGATTCATTCAAATAAACTGTTGTGTTGATCTCTAAACAATTATTCGTTTTAATTTGGCCAATTCCTGAAATAAGAAATATATTATTATCTCTTATTAAAATATCAACCAAAGTTTGATTAATGAATTGATCTACACTTTGCTTATTGCATTCTTCATATCGCACACATTTAAATACATATTGATAATTAGTAAAATGCTTTGTCATTTCAGCTATATTCAATGTTTTAGTTGCAATATTGGCTAATATAGTCAATTTACCAACTAAAATAAATAAATTATCTATTTTAGTTGATATTAATTTCAATTCTCCACTTATTGTTTTATCATTGTATTTTGGAATCTTTAGTTTATATTCTTTAGGAATGAAAATATTCTTTTCTCTAAATAACTTTTGTTACTGCATCATTTGGATCAATTGGATCAGCAACATTTTTAATTTGTTTATTTTTCATGTCTGTATGATCAACGTTTTTAAGATCATCTATTTTATTTTCAACTTTAGCTTGTTCTTCTTTTATCAATCTTATTTTACTATCTAATCTATCAACATACTTTTTGTTGCTGCATCAAGTGGTTCAGTAGGATTTGATAAATTCATTATCCTATTGTTATTCATATTGAGTGCTCCAACCATACTTCCTCCTGTAGATCTTACAAATTTGTCCAGATCTGTATTGATTTGTCTATCTAAATCTATGTCATTATCATAATTTGATCTAAATCCGAACTTGTTTATTGACATTATACTTATTTATTAGTAAATTTATCAAAATCAATTTTTAATTAGTTAAATGATAAGATATAACTGTAATAATCCTAAATTGAATAAAACTTTTATATTAGGTAAAGGATTGTCATCAGCTGACAGAATTAGTTTAGAAACTAAGAAAATTACTAAAAGTTCTTCAAATAAGAAAAAAATAAAATCTTTACCAGCAGAACAACAAATGTTCTTAAAGTCTTTGATTAATAAAACTGGTAAAGGCTTTAAGAAAATATGATCATAATGAAAAAACATTCTTATGTATTTTTATATAATCATTCTTTGTTATCATTTTTATTTTTAATAATTCATCTAGTATCGCATTTATTTTATTAAATTCTCCATTATTTCCTGCACTATAAGAAGCAAGAGATAATTGTAATTGATTTACTAATGATTCTGGATCACTTGGTAGAAAAGTTACATCATTCAATTTTCCTCCTGACTTTTTAATCATATTTGGAAACAGTTTTTTACTTATTATTACCCATTTAGCACTTCTATCAGATGCTAATCTTTTGGAATTTGGATCCGCATTTTGAAAGATGGCATTTGTTTTTTCAAGTATTTCTTTATAATCATTTATATCTTGATCTAAAAGAATGTCTATATTAGGGTCTGTTTTAGTTAATAATTCCATCAATCCTTCAGTTGCATTATATTTTTTACCAGCGATTTCCATAGAATTACTATCAAATTTTATAATTGAATTCCCAATTGAATAATGATTATTACTAGGATTATATTTTATTGAATATATTGCATTACTTTTCTTTGTGTTGTCACTTAAGTATTTTTGAATTAATTCACTCACTTGTATATGTTTTGCTGTTTTAATTTCTGATCCAGTAGTTATTGCAGGTAATTGATGAATTTTTTGGTAAATCTTTCCTTGATTTGTTGAAATCATATCACCTAAAGCATTCAATTCTTTTTTATGAGATATATTTTGTTCACTAATAGATTGTGTTATTGGTTTAAATAATTTTTCTGTTTCTTCTTTAAATCCAATATTGGATAGTTTTTCTTCTTCAAAGTTTTGTTTAATATTTTTTCTAGTTTTAAGAAAATCATTAACAATTTGACTTCTTTTGTTCGGATCAGTAATATTCAAAAACATTGTTTATTTATTATCAAATAATTAAACGATCGTTCAAAAATTGATTGATTTTTTATATCGTTAAACGGTGTTGTTTAACAGTCGTTTAAGTTTCTTCTGTATTTTCCCTTATCTTTATTTGATGATAAATCAATTGTTACAAAACTATAAGGATGATTCCATGTATTAGTACATAAATATTTAAATTCATTTTTATTAATATCTGTACAATGATCTCTATAAAAATTATCTAACGTTATATTATCTTGAGGAAATAACATAAATAAATTTGAATTTTCTCTTATTGTTTGTCGAGGTAATTTAATATAATTCTGTGATATATAAAAACAATCAACATTATTATGCCTTCCTCTTGTATAATATGCTTCACATTTGTTCTGTTTCTCCAACATAATATCATCAAATATTATCAGGTTTTTATGATTCTTATTCAATTCAGTTGGATCAGGTATACTTGAACTATCATCAAAATATTCAACTATTATCTTATTCTTTTCTTTTAAACCTTGACCTATCTTTTTAATATAATAATCATCAGTTAACTTATTCTTTATTAGATCAGCTATTAATTCTTTTGTCAAATTACTTTTTATTCCTTTAATTAACACCTGATATTCTGGTTGATGTAACGATTTACTAAAGATATATAAGTGATCATAATCCAACCAATCATTAAGCAATAAGTTTAATAACAAATTTGTTTTACCACAACCTGATTTTCCTACAATACAAGCTCTAATTGAATTAGGAAGTAAAGGATTATTATTCCTTTTATTTTCAATTGGAATTGATAGATTGTCTAACATTTATTTATAATTATAAATGATGATTTATTGTTTAAAATGTAAGAGTAAAAAAGAAGTTAATAATATTAAAGAAATTTGTTCTAAAAATAATAAACCTATGATAACTGGAACTTGTTCATCTTGTGGAACTAAACTTTATCAATTTATTAAAAAAGGTGGAGGAGTTCTTAATACTTTAATGAATAAAGTTCCAATACCAGAGATGCATTTATCTTTACCTAAAGATGTTTTATCTGAAAATGTAGAAAATGGTAGTTTTAATAACACGGGGAAATATAGTTATTGTGGTCCTGGAACTAAACTTAATACAAGATTATCACAAAGTTATAAAGGAATAAATAATTTAGATAAAGCATGCTTTGAACATGACATTGCATATGACAAAGATAAAGATACAAAGAATAGAAATATAGCTGATAATTTATTAGCACAAGAAGCAAATAGATTAGCAAATGATATAAATCAACCAGAATATGTTAGGAATGACGCAAAGAAAGTTGCAGCTTTAATGTCATCTAAATCCTGGTTAGGTTTCGGACATTCTTCATGACAATTACTTAAAGATATTTACTTTGATCCTAAACAAGGCTATTCAGGTATTAATGATTTAGTAAGAAAAACTGGACTAAAACAAAAAGAAGTAAAAGATTTCTTAGATACAGTTGATACTTATACTTTACATAAACCAATTAGAAAAAAGTTTGAAACTAGAAGAGTTTATGTTAAAGGAATAGATAATCAGTTTCAAGCAGACTTAGTTGAAATGAGAGAATTTAGTAAAGAAAACGATAGCTATAATTACTTATTAACAGTTATTGATTGTTTTAGTAAGTATGCATGGGCTATTCCGATAAAGAATAAAACAGCTGAAGAAATAATTAAATCTTTTGATAATATATTTAAAGAAAGAAAACCTTTGAAGTTACAAACAGATAAAGGTAAAGAATTCACCAATAACAAATTCCAAAAGTTTTTAAAGAGTAATAATATTATTTGGTTTAGTACAAACACTGATGTTAAAGCTTCTATTGTTGAAAGATTTAATAGAACTTTAAAAACTAAGATGTGGAAATATTTTACACAAGTTGGTAATAAGAAATGGATAAATATAGTTGATGATTTAGTTTATAATTATAATAATACTTATCATACTTCAATTAAAATGACTCCAATAGAAGCTAGTAAAAAAGTGAATGAAGTTATAGTATATAATAATTTATATACTAAAGATAATAAAACAAATAAAAATAATAAATTCAAAGTTGGAGATAAAGTAAGAATATCAAAATATAAAGGAACTTTTGATAAAGGTTATTTACCTAATTGGACAACAGAATTGTTTACTGTATCCAAAGTTTTAAATACTAATCCTGTTACATATAAAATTATGGATGATAATGAAGAAGAAATAGAAGGTACTTTTTATGAATCTGAACTAGTAAAGTTTGATAAACAAGATCAAAATTATGAAGTTGAAAAGATACTGAAGACTAGAACTAGAAATGGTAAAAAAGAGTTATATGTTAAATGGTTAGGATATCCAAGTTCAATGAATAGTTGGATTCCTGCTGAAAATTTAAGAGGATAACACTTTTAATTCATCGAAACTTTCATGGAAAACCTCATTTATAAAATTATTTGCAAGTTTGATGTATGGAATTTTATAATGACCCCACGGATATCTAGATATAGCATTTATATCAACAAAGTTTTTATTATCTTCTAATGGATTTGTTAAAGCAACTTTATTTACTGTTTCAGTATATAGTTCATGTTTTCTAGATCTAATTACATTCATTGTTTTATAAATTTTCTTATTATCTTTCATCATTTTTTTATAATCCACAAAACTTATTTCATTCTTAACTATTGATGATTTTATTCCTTTTAATTTCTTGATATGATCTAAAGCATACATTTTTGACTTGAGCCCGATAAACTCTTTAGATATTTTACCACTTAATTCATCTTTCATTTTACCTAAAGTTTTTTCTTTTCTAGTTTTAATTTCTTTTATTTTATCTTTACTCATATCCTAAAATATAAAATGATCATCTGGATAATTAGATAAATCAAAAACTTTAGAGGAGTATTTATGAGAGATACATTACATCATAAAATTAAAGAAAATGAATGTGGTATTGTTAACTTGGACTCAATTGAAAATGATGGAACTCATTGGGTTTCTTATTATAAGAATAGAAATAACAAATACTATTTTGATTATTTTGGGTTAGATCCTCCTTTTGAAATCAAGAATTATTTAGGAGACAATGTTTTGATGAGTACTTTTCAAATTCAGAAACTTGGTACTAATTATTGTGGACATTTGTGTTTAAAAGTATTATATGAGTTGAGTAACGGAGAAAGTTTTGAAGAAGTAATCTTTAACGTTTATAAATAGAATGAATAATGAACTCGAATTTACTAACTATTTACCAAATATTCAGACAAATAATATTAAAGCAAGTGATAATTCTATTAAAGTTGAAGGTGATATAGAAGTAAGTGGTAATTTGAAAATTAAAGGTAGTATAGAGGAAGAAAACTCAAAACGTATAATATTTGACAGAGAAATAGAAGTGAAACCTAATTCAGATATTGAAATTGATTTTAAATCTATAGAAACTGAATATTTTTATAATATGTGGGTCATATTCAATAAAGGAGAATACTTTTACAAAAATCAATTTATTTATAATAAGAATAAGAGAAACAAACCTATAATTATAAAAGCACTTAGTGATAAATATAATATGGAGCTTACAATTTCCGAAGAAAAGAGCAATAAGTTGATGATAAGATTTAAGGGAAATACTGACTTAAGTTTGATAACTTCAATGAATATAAAAATTACATTAGCTAACTGAAATTATAAATTATATGAGTCTTTTATATATTTTATATTTATTAGTATTCAGTCAAAATAATATTGCTGACTTAGTTAAGACAAATATGATTTTTTAAATTTTATATCAATTTTTATTTATTGTCGGAATAACACGTCACACTACTATAAGCATGCGCATTCCAATTCTCATCGATGAGAAAAAAAATTTAGTAATGAGAATGAGTTTCATGACTGACGTATTTGATTTCATTTCAATGATGCAACTAAGAAATTAATCGCACAGATTAGATAATCTCTGTTACATTGTGAAAACTATAAATATTACTAAAAACACATAAATGCAGTATATGAAAAATATTTTATAGAACTTAAAATTTCTGAAGAAAAGAGCAATAAGTTAATGATAAGGTTTAAGGGAAATATTGATTTAAATTCAATAACTTCAATGAATATAAAAATTACATTAGCTAACTGAAATTATATGTTATAAATATAAAACTAATGCAATGAGTTATTTATATATTTTATTACTTATTATCTGTTTTACTCAAAATGAGTCATCAAACGTAAGAGAATATGATGACATATCTGAGATAAACTATAAGGTGTGGAGCAAAAGTTATCTTACTTGGACTTTTATCAATCATCCTAAAAACTTGAATAAAGATCATAAAAATGTAATCTACGTTATGATTTCACATTTTAAGTTTGAGTTTCTGCACAATAATACTGGAGCCGATATTGTAATAAATTTTATACCTCCTAACCATAAATTATTTGAAGGCGATACTTATTTTAGAACTGAAACATTAGAACACGCTTTCTTTCCAGAAAATGGAGATATTCATATGAACAATAATATTAATTGGAGTTTAAGTTTCTATACAGAACCTAATACTTATAACATGTTTTATGTTATACTTCATGAAATTGGACATTCTTTAGGATTAAATCATATAAATAATCCTGACTCTATAATGTATCCTTCTTATATTAATAAAAGTTATGATGCATTCAATTTTACTTTTAAACCTGAATCAATAGATGAAAAATTAATTAAAGCAATGTATTCAGAATATCATACTACTAGTACTATAACTTCTACAACAACCTTATCAGCTAAAACCACTGTAACTACTGAAACAACTAAGATAAAATATGATTCAAGTACTCCAAAAACAGAGACTGAAGAATTTTACCCTGACTTCTCACTTTGTAAATATGATAATGAGATTGATTGGTGTAATAGTGATGATTTGATTTTCAATCTTATTTATGATATTGAAGGATATCTATTTCTTTATAAGAGTATTGATTTTTAGATGTATACAGATCATACTGGTATTAAAACTAGAAAGTTTAATCATTATGATTATTAGAATGGTGTTAATTGGCCAGGATTGATTTCAATTATACAAATTGATAAAGATTTTGTACTATTTTATGAAACATTTGCACGAATACTTAGTTGTAAAAGAGGGGAAATGAATTTAGAATATTCTAAAATGAACATTACTAATAGAGTTCATGGAGTATTTTACAATCATACATCTGATATTCTTTACTTATTTTCAAGAGAAACCCCTAAAATCTATTACAAGCTTATCAATGCAAGAACTAATAAAGAAAAAATGTTAATTAAACCAATTAGTTTGTGGAAAATAGATACCTTTGACTATGATGTGGTATTCAGTAGAAGTAGTATTGTTTACTTTGTTAAGAGAAATATGGTTGATTACTTTGACTTTACTTTAGATATGTCAGTCAAAGGGGTTGAGTTTAAGGATTTGTTTCTGAGAGATCAGTGCAAAATATTACCTTTGGTAAATGATTTGATAAGTGAAAACTTTGATTCAACGTTAATTTAACGAAATAGTTTTATTAACTTTGAGATAAGATAATAAAAATAGCTTTGTTGCATAGAGATTTTTTGTTATACGTGACTTCTTTTAATAATTTTACTTCATAGGCGTTAGTTGTTTTCAAGTAAAATGTAAGTAAAAGTGAAATTAATAAATTTTGAATCATCTAATTTTTCGCAAAATTAATGTTTTAAAACGCAGTAGTTTTTAAGAAAATGGAAAATAAAGATATAATAAACCAACTAAACGAAATTAGATCATACAAAGAAAAGGCTCTATCTGATATAATTGGCCAATTAGAAATAAATTCAAATGTAAGTTTTTTAAAACGCATTCTCTTCTGTTTAATATGGTTTTCTTTGTTATAAAAGGATAAAAAATCAGAGGTACAATCACCTGTATCATCTAGTCTTGATGTCTCCACTTCATCTATGGGAACTCCAATTGTAAAATTTTACAAATTGCTAAAAAATTTTATTTTTATATATATCTTCTTACGGAAAAAGAGAAAATCTTACCAAACAAATTAAAAAAGATGCAAAAAATTTAGCAATCAAATCTATTAATGATAATAACATAAATGATAATGACTTCTTAACTAATTTGCGAAAAGAACTGGAAAAATGTGGCCTGAGCATGTGGAGAGATTATACAAAGGAATTGAGCAAGTTATTAAAAATTTTATGAACGGTTCTGATCCGCCTGATGTGAAGAAAATAATGATAAAATTTATAGAGCAAATCAATTTTGAAAACTAATTTTAATATAAACGTCAGTCTTTTTTTTAATTAAAACAGAATAAAAGATTAGATTCATATAATTCTTGGAATGTTATCTTAGTGAGTTATTGCAAAGTTTTGTGTATTTGATTAGATATGGCTTATAAACATCTTTCTTATTTCATTCTTAAAGAGTAATAGAGATAAAAACTTTTTATGTTTATGAAAAAAGAAAAAAGTACTGAAATCAGGGACGGGACGGGGGCGGGATGGGACGGGACAGTATTTTTGTTCCTCATATAAAAGCATTGCGTGACATCAAGCTAAGCATATACGCATATAGCATATAAGCATATTGATAAAGCTGTTATCAACAATGTTAACTTTATGATAATTTAATTCAATGAGTAATGATAACAACTTATATCAATACTTCTAATAAAACCACATAACAGCTCCATTTCTTATCAATAGTCTTAATAGCTTAGTGGTTAAAGAGTATGAGTGTTTGAATCATTTGGCCAGTGGTTCGAATCCCATACCTGACACCACTTTTGGGAGATCCTCTACTTTCTCTATACGTAGAGATTGTATGATGGATTAAATAGTCGCTAAAACAAGCGGCGAGGGTACAGTACCCGATATATTATAAAATTAAATGTTTAGGCGCGTCTGGGTACTGTTACCCGAAAGGTGGTGAGATGGGAGGGCACCCCCTTTTACACTTTTTTTATGTAATATTATCTGATAAAGTAGTTGGACGTTATCTTACTTGGACTTTTACCAATAATAAAGGTAATGTATTTTTATTTTTATTTTGATAAAAAGAAAAATTACACAAGTTTATCTAAATTATATAAAATAAATGTAATTAATAAAATATACATATATTATTAATATAATACTTATAATTTTTTTTCAAGGTAACTTTTTCAGGCCTGAAAATTTGTCCTTGATATATGAACATATTATATGAATATTATAATTTTATTGTTTAAAGAAATTCTTTTTATTATTAATTGAAATAATTTTAGTGTTTAGGAAATTATGTGAAATATACATTTTTTTGGTAATAGAGAGACAAAAATCCGTCCTCAAAAACTGTACTAAAAAAATAGTCCTCAGTATACCCACATACTACTTCCGGTGTATAGTTATTGCTAATGAAAGACACAATAAGACAAACTTGATTGAAAACTAAAGAAAGTTCTAGAGAAAAAAATGAGACCTTCATCTGAGAGGAAACCAAAAGTGAATTTTTATTATCAAATCTATAGAACAGATTCAATGTATAGATTAATATATTAGGTTTCATATTGGAATTGAAATTGTTTATTGAAGATTGTGCAAAAATATTGACACCATGGACACCTTGAAAATCGTACGAATGGCTTTCTTGTGTGGCAGGTTTTTTGAATTTTTTATTAATACAGGCTTTTATTGTATGACCTCTTATAAATTGTGCGCTGATTTGAATTTTAATCACTATGATGTATAAAAATATTTATCGAAAAAATAATTTTCCATTTATGCTTCAAACATTGATTCCAATTATGACTTTCTTTAATTGGAGCCTCTACTTGGAAAATACGCTTTCAAGTCTAAAAACGCTAAAATGCTTGAGATTTAAAATGAACTTTAATTTTAAAAATACAAATATTCTCGGTAGGGTCTTACCCATGCTGGGCCGGAAATTCGAAACGAATCTTACATATTCTGATTCTCCGTGAAATTTCAATTTGGGAAATTGACATCTCCGAGGCCGGAAACGACGATTATGAAGATTCGGAAATTCACCTCGCTAACTCAAAAAATCGGAATTTCGATACAAATCTTATATATTCTTGTTCTCCGTGAAATTTCCAATGGGAATATTTACATCTCCAATGGCTTATCTGGTGATTTCTCGCACCGAAAATTTAGCATGGTGATTTCAAAAATCGAAATTAAGTAAAAAATGTCTATATATTCTAATTCTCAGTGAAATTTCAATTGGGAAAATCGATATTTCCAGAGCAGGAAATGATGATTATGAAGATTTGGAAATTCATCTTGCTAACTCAAAAAATCAGAGTTTCGATGCAAATTTTATATATCTTTGTTCTTCGTGAAATTTCCAATGGAAATATTTTACATCTCCAATGGCGTAAATGAGAAAACAAGAACCACAGATCGTTGTTATTATTTACAGACTCAATAACCATTTGTTTCAAGCTTATATCCATTTCGACTATTTATAACTATAAACTGGGTCTGGTTCGAAGCACCGACAAGTCAAAGTATCGAATATTTATACTACCTACAGGCCATAATTTTAAAGGATTGAACTGATTTATACAGAACCGAACTGAACTCATATATATCTAGCTGAAACTGACAGATTCAAACTGAACTCTACTTAATTGAACTAAAATCTTATATATCTAGCTGGAACACACAGAATCTAACTAGGCTCTACAAAATTAAGCTATGATCTAATGAATTTAGCTAAGACACATAATCAATTGAACTATACTAGATTGAGCTGAATGTAGGTTGGAGTACCAAGTTAAAAACCAACATATTCAGTTTAGTCGTAATAAATTTTATTTAAATGTAATAAATATTGTAATAAATGAGTTAAATAAAAAATAAACAGAAAAATATATTAAATTGATAAATTATGAGCGATTCCTTTTAAAAATCCCAAAGCTGAGCGATCAAATTCTGTACAGTTCAGTTAGATTCTGTATAGTTAAGGTCAATTCCGTATAATTAAGGTCAATTCTTTGTGTTTTACTAAATATATTAGAATTCAGTTCAATTCTGTAGATTTCAGTTTAGTTCTATATAGTTCACTTCGATTCTGTATACCTTTGGTAACTACATTATAGTTTAGTTCAATTCTGTGAGTTTCAGCTAAATAGGTTAGATTTTAGTGTAATTCTGTAGAATTTAGTTCGATTCTGCGAGTTTCAGCTAGATACATCAGAGTTATGTTCGATTCTGTATAAGTCAGCTCAATCCTTTAGAATTATGACCTGTAGGTACTATGAATTGTCGGTACTTCGACCAGATACCCTATAAACTATTTAACAAAAATATCATTTTATATAGTTTAAATTTTGAATATGAACAACAATAACCGATATTGTAATTACTTTGAGCTACAATTTAGTTCAGGAATATAATTATTCGTGACTACTAAGTTGATCGATTCACTTAATTTCTCAAATATTCTGTTGAAAGTAAGTCTGTTTTTCATAGCTAGATCTCAGAAAAGCAAATATAACTTTAATATGTAATCAAAAAGTTTCAGATTTGCTCGTATTGATTATAACTTCATAATCGATGAAATTGCTTTTTATTATTGGCTTCTTATTCTACGAGGTTAAAAAACAAATAAGTCATTTGTTAAAACTTCTAAATATTTGTATTTAGGACCAATAATGAATCTCAAAAAGAAGTAATACTAATCAAACAAACTTGTAATGTGTATTTCACATGTAATGATCATAGCATGCGGTAAATATGAATATCATTATTATAAATGTATGTCTTTAAAAGTGAATTTGCACTCTGCGAGGATTCACAAATTGTACCGTAGTTATTCAAGGTTGAAAATTATGTTGAATATTTCTATTATTCTCATTCATATAATCAGAAATTATGATGCTCTAATTAAATATATGATAGATAACACTATATTGCTTAAATAACTAATTTAATAACAATATTAACCAAATTGTTTATTACTGCTGTCTATCGTATATTTATTAAAAATTTCAATATATCCTATCACATGATCAAAGTAAAATATTTCTTGGTATTAAACTTTGTCAAAGATTTATCCATATAATTTTACATATTAATTTTTATTCTTTCAGAGCATATAAGCTTAGTCTGTCCAGGTCCCAGGAAACAAGGCCTCAATTATCCCGACTTCACTAATAATGAAGACTGTCATGAAGAAGATTTGAATGAACCAAATAGCGAGTCTTTAAGATCCAAATCCTCAGCTTCGCCCCCATATAAAAGGCGAGCAATCATCATGAGAAGATCATCGCTCTCGAGTGATAATCTTCATTGGGTCTCATTGAATGATGAAGCACTCACTATATTGCGTGACTTAATCGATTCAGGTATTGTAAGTTTTTTCTCTAGCTCTTAATAATTTCAACCCTCATTCCAGGTACTTATTCTGAAATTAATGACTTAAAAGAATCTGTTCTCTCATATGTCAAAAATATCTCAGAAATGATATCGTCTTTAAGAAACATTGAAAGAGATAGCTTCTATCAGAACACAAGCAAAAAATTAGATCATTTCGTGCAGAATTCACTTCCCGAACCATTGTTGAAAGACTTTGCACCGGTTGAGACCACTGGGAATGGAGATTGTTTTTATAATGCAGTATCTATATACATAATCGGCTCTGAGTGTTTAAATTTCGTTCTTCGACTAATATCAGTTCACATAATTTTAAAGTATGAAGAACACTTCCGTCGAATTCACGCGGCTGATTCTACTTATAAAAATTAAAACATAAGTTTTGAATGCTTTGTTCTCGGTGTTGGAACTCCATCTGCTCTTCTTAAAGATGTAAATGAAACATATGGAGACATGATTCATTATCCGACGTTTTTTTGGGCTGATGAGAACGATATTGTGTCAACTGCAATCGCGTTAAAGAGACCAGTTATAATATATGAGAATAAATCAACAAAATGGGACATAAATGCTCGCAACTACAGATCGCTAGACCGAAATGTTGATCCATGTACTCTAAATGGTAAGTTTAAGCTTATGCTTAATAGTTAACAAAATTATGCTTAACATTACTGCGAATAGCACTAATTTAAATTAAATAACTTTTGATCTAACCAAATTTTATTGATAAATACTGATTTAATATTTAAATTTTCAAATTATATTGAAATGCTTTATAATTCTGTTCAATGTTTAATGGAAAATGGTATGATTGGTGGCGCAAACAGCGTTGAGGTTCACCATAACTACAAGTCATATAGACCAATAAAAATTGTACATTGTCCAAACCATTTTGTGGCATTAGTTAGAAAATGTGTCAGTACTTACTCTTATTACCCCTCGAAATGTTACCAACACCATCAGCTTGAAAATTTAGATGTTGATGATTTATAATTGAGTATTCAAAATTTCTTAATCCAATGTTTATTATAGTATTTAATATTGGCCAGTTCTCTTTTGACTCTATTTAGAGTCAAAAGAGCTGTATGTGGCTCTTTTGACTCCAAATAGAGTCAAAAGAGCTGTATATGGCTCTTTTGACTCCATAATTATAAAATAATAGAAAATGCTCAAATTGTAAACAAGAAAATATTCTTAATGAAAAATATGAAATAAGAAATTAATATAATTAAGAATCTTTTGAAAATGGAAATATTAAAATTTAAATTCTGACGCAATAGATATTTTTCTAAGTAATAAACTTAAAATCATAAAGCTCGAACTGAAATAGAACTCGAACATCGAGCTAAACATTTTGATACTTTACTTGACCATCACAGACCCGAACCTGGCCACTCATGGCCAACTCTGGCCAGCACCCAACGGGAGTGAGCAATTTTCACCGAAAGTAAATTATGAACTCTGCTCACTGTTTAGAGTTCAAATTTTGTAAGTACGCCATCTTCCATGGAGAGCTAGGGGACACGGCTACCAGCCCCTACCTGTATTAACCAGATTCTGCTGTGAGGCGGTTAAGTGAAGTATTTTTGGACTCGGAATGATAAGAAGGGTCTACAATTCAAATATGGTGAAGATTGGCCACTCTTTTCGGGTGCTGGCCAGAGTTAGCCATGAGTGGCCAGGTTCGGGTCGGTGGTGGTCAACTATAGTATCAAAATGTTTAGCTCGATGTACTGCATCCAACGAAGTATCGCTTATGGGTGGAGCTTCAGGGAGCCCTATAGACTCAAATACACCCTTTCACCCGAATTGTTTTTAAGATTTCTTTTATTTTATTCTGTTACTTAAGACTATAATTTTACTAATTTTATTTCAGTTCAAGCTTTAAAATTTTTAATTTATGATCTAGAAAACTTATATATTACGTTATATTTTAATTTTGATATTTCAATTTTCAAAAGATTCTTAATTATATTAATTTCTTATTTTATATTTTCTTTCATTAAAATGTTTTCTGTTTACAATTAGAGTATTTTCTATCATTTTATAATTATGGAGTCAAAAGAAACACTATGAAAAAATGAAATAAATGTAGAAAATATTTTCAAGAATCTTTAGCAATTTTAGATATCAAGTTTTAGATACTGATACGGTGATTCTTTAGGCTATAAATTCAGAATTTTAAAGCCCGAATTGAAATAGTATGAGTAAAATCATAGTTTTTAGGTGTATAAAGACTGTAGATATATAATCTGAAAAAATTTCTTATTAATCTATTGCTTGTATTCATGTATTTTATTCAATTATGAAATCATAAATACACGTGTTTTGAAAATGATACTTTTATTAAATACTATACTTTACACATTTGAATATTTTAGAAATTAAACACAAAATTGAAAGTACAAAATAATTGAGATGAAATCTTTTTGTGAATGTTTCTAATTTACAAGCTTATGCCTGAACTAAATTTTGGCATGAATAAAAACTATTAATATAATAACTAAAAATTCAAAATGTGTTTAAATAAATCTAAGGAAATTTCAGAAATTTGATAGTCTTTTTTGAACGCGGGCTCCACAATAATTGCAATACCATAATGAATATCTGTCAATAGGGGTTGCCAAACATCGCGAATGAAACCATTCGAAGCAACGATTACATTGAACCATTTCTGTATCATCATCTGGTTTTCGACGATAACAGAAAACAGGCTTTACTTTCTTAGAAGTAGTTCGTGATCGTAGTTCGAATGTCTCGCTATTGAATAACTCGACATGATCTCCGTTTTCAATGATTGAAATCAAATGATCACGCATTTCTTTTCTCAAGTAGACACGACAGTCAGGGTACCCATCGTTGCATAGAACAATAGCGTTTGCTATAGCATGGACTCCACAAGAGGCTCCATCTAATTGGTCTGTAATTCTGTGAAAAACAAATTCAAAATATTCCAAATCGTGACATTTGAACAAACTCGAGACTTGGGAAATGTGGTCATTATCAGCAATGTTACTGTTTAGCGAATCCCAGACATCAATCGAAATCGTTTGCTTCGGTTCACAATATCCAGAAATACAAACCCAATGTTTACGCGTCTCTAAATTGAGGATTTGCACGAAAAACCCTTTTTGAGGAAGTGCTCGGAATATTGGAATTTTAGGGAATTCCTTGTTTAGAGAATACATGCCACACAATAATGTATCCTATGAATAAAGATATGATTAAATAAGTTAGTATTGGTTCCTTATTAAGGTGAATATTGTAAATCAATAGATTTACCTGTAATCCGTGTATATGTGGGAATTCAGCTTTTAGTTTATACTGAATTCCATTGATTATCCCATGATGAATCCAACCATTTTTATCATTTATTAGGTCCCGATCATGCATTGTAAGAGGTATGGGAAATTTTGGAACATCAACCCATTCAAATGACGAAGCAGTTGTACTACAATGAAGACCTATTATCTCGTCATCATCACTATAAATTTGTGATTCATAATCCAAATCATTTAGTTCCTAAAAAAGAATGAATCGTGAATATCATTCACCTATTAAACTGGTAGAAATGAATTATTCTTTATAGTAATAAACAGTACATTTTTAATTTCAATTATAGCTTTTGATATTTTTGCTGGACTTTTGCTAATAGGTGTTACACTTAGGTGTTTGTTTTTACGAATTCTCAATGAAGGCTTTGGTCTACTTCGAGGAATCCCTATGGCTGTTTGTGTCGATGGTCTTCCTGCAAACTTCTCTCTATGCTGAGGTCTAATGTTGGGAGGATCAGAAACATTGGGCTGGTCTATTTGAGTTGCATAACTTTCTGATTCAGATGGAATTGTGGCTTCTGCAATAGTTTCATCTATATCACTGTGAGCTTGAATTTCTTCATTATCTATTATAATAACATCTTTCTTTTCAGCAAAAGCTTCAGTTAAATTTTGTACTACTTTTAGTTGTGAAAGATATCTATTTTGACCAGATTTAGAAATCACATTAGCCAATCTGTCCGTCTCGATTTTTGCTTCGCAAAATTTTTTACTGGACAGAGGAGAATATTGGCGAATAGGACTACTTAACTTTAGTTTGGAAATCGGTGATGAAACAGAACTTTGAAAATATATATTTTTATTATATTGATCTGCTATTAATGTTTTATCAAAGAGTGCAATATTCAAATGGTTTCTCAGAGCGAATATATAGAAGCATGGGAGGCATTTATTAAGAAATCTGTAGCATTTGCAAGAACTTATTGAAGTTTCAACCCTTCTGTGGCCTTCACTTTGTATTGAATGTGTCATCATTCAACTTTTCAAAACTTATGTTTAAATTGAATGACATATTCATTTGATTAACGATGTAATCAGCTATATTCTGGGTCACACATTGATTTATCAATGGTTCGAAGACAATTACATCTGGAATATCACTTCTAGTGAAAAGTGGAATTTTAAATTTCTCTTTATGTCTTTTAAGAGAATTTTGCTGTTCAAAATGTGAATATGATCGCATAGTTGAGTTATAACATTCTAATAAAGTGTCAGTATAGCTTCCTAATTCTTTCAAATGATTGTTTAATGATTCAAGTCTGTTATTAGTTGTTTCACCTAAATTAAATTGCTTTGCGCGATAGCATTGCGCCCACAGTTCGTTACAATTAAACCAATTATTAGTGAAATACGTCAGGAAGAATGTATTTCGCGCAAAATCATTCTTCAGTTTATCGTATAATTCGTTGAATCTCTCAACTTGATCAGTGTAAGTCATTTGAACGAGAATTTCTATTTTTGGAATAAAATTTTTATTTTAAATCGATTCATTTCGAAAATGATATATAAAATATGAAAAAATTTGAATCTGAGGGTATCTTTAGATCAATGATATACTTCAAATTATTCATTTTCGTGTCATTTTTTGGGTAGAGAATGAGATAATTTCTTAATTAGTAAAGATAAACTAAGTGAGAATCGTCTTAATCTTCTACTCAAAAATGACTACTTATCAATTTGATTTACAAAGATTAAATGAAGCAAATCTTAAAATTCTCAGAATTCTATGCTGACCTATAACTCTAAAGTTATTATGTCTTAGTAAATTTAAGAAACTATAAAGTTTTATACGAGTTTTAACTAATACCATAAACTAAAGTTGAAAAATAAATTTTAATGAGATAAAATAATTTTTTTCCTAAAAATTTGAATTTTATGGAAACTTTCGCAAGATTTGACAGACTAATTTTTAAAAATTGTCGATCGATGGAAGATTGAACCTAACATTGATTTTTATAGCAATAATTAATACTCGAAATAAATTTTAAAATTCTAAAACATTATGGAAAAGTTAGATTGTTTAAGTTAAAAGGCTATTGGCATAAAATTTTGCCAATGTTGAAATTTTATTCATTTAAGATTTTCAATAAAATAAATCGCCTAATGATAATGAGTGGATAGTCCGAGGTTATTCTCTTCTGAACGAAAACTAAATAAATGTTAAATGAAATGCAAATTTTAGCTTACAATAACAAACTATCATCGATATTTTCCTATTTTCAATCTTTAATATATTTAGATGATTTAAAAATTTTAATTCATCACAATAATAAGCTTAAACATATGCGAAGGAAACTAAATATAAAATTGTTAAAACTCGTTCTCTAACTGTTTTCCAAAGTGGGTCTCTAAAAGTGAAATTCATTTCATTGTAACTAACTAGGTTATTACGAGGTTAGAGCTGAAATAGTTTCACATTATTATATATCAAAATTTCATTCATTATCTCAATTCAATATCAGAACTAGAATATTTTTAAAACTTTGTTTTACCTCTTATTTTTTGTAGAGTGCTGGATGGAAGTTTTTTATTGGTTTCTAGCTTCATAGTTTTGAATACGTGGTATAGACACAATGCAATATCAGCGTTAGGAAATTGAGACTTTAAAACACTTATTTGACTATCGTTTTTATCTGTCATAATTGTCTTAATATTGACGAAATTAGGATTGTTAAGTTTGAACCAATTGAAAAATGAATTCAGAATATCAGTTCTTTTATCACTTGTAACTAATCCAAAAGCCACAATTCTAGTCTCCTCGTTTGCGTCTATTGTTATAATGATGAATAATGCGTATCCAGATCGGTTAAGGTTAAAAGTAGCATCAACACATATAATATTTGAATATGTATTAAAAGTGTTTCTCATAGACTGGGTCTGCCAAAAGCAATATTCTAATACTTCTTCCTCATTCGCTTGATAATCTAAAGAGCAGATCTTTGAAGATTCCTCATCTCGTAACATAGTACTAACCAAGTCTTGAGCATCATTCATAAGTTTAGGGTCTAAATCATTAAGAAAACTATCGTTAAGGCAAATCAAAAGCTCTATCAGTTCAAATAGTGCAAAAAGACCTTAATTTTATAAATATATATATAGTAACACCGAATTTTTGACATGCTTTACAAATTATAACTCATTGAGAATCAAAAGATTTTGAGCCATGCTATTTGCTAAACTATATCTAATAGGAGCTCATTTATATAGATATAATTGAGCTAAACTTAAATTACTATACATACAGAATACGATTTTAGTTCAATTTTTAAATATATTTAAAAAAAAACTTGTAATCCGTTGAAAAATTCCTCAACAAAACTTGATAGTCATCATACTTATTATGCATTAATGTGTTATTTCGATAATCTCAAATTAATATTTTTTTAATTGAATGGAGTTTATTCGAAAGTTCAACCACTATTTTGTTTTTATCAAGTTGACTCATTATAACCAATAAATGTAAATGGAAACAATTTTAAAGCTAATAGTTTCGTTAAATACTATTGAAATTGCATAATAGGTTTAATGAAAATTAAGTTCTAATAAAGTTCAGTCATGCATAAAAGTTTGTCTGATATTTTTGGCATTTGAAATGATAGTATAATATTCAAAACTCATTTGTAAGCCAAACCTTTCAGCTTCATATCTCTTTTGAAATTATGAACTGCTTTTATATCTTCAACACTTCCAGTTTTTTCGAGCAAAAAGTTCAAAATCAATCTAGGGTTGGCTTTTGCTTTAATGAGATTTTGCAACTCGCTCTTTGTTTGTGAATCAGATATGCGAATTGCTCGATTTGGTGGATAATTATAGAAATCTTCTTTTGACAATGGGTGATTATGTTCAATATTGATTTCAGTGATCATAAACATTTGAATTGATCTAATAGTTTTCAATTTGATTTGAGCAGGGCAACCTGTCTTTTGAGTGTGGGTTTTGTAACGCTGAGAAAAATAGCGATGAATTATTGTAAAAATTTTATGTATTTTATGTATTTTATCGATTGATAAATTATTTTAACTTATATATTAAATTAATTCCTTAATGGCAAACATAAACAAAACTCGACGCTTATTTGAAATTATATTCATTGAGAAATTTCTTGTTAAGAGAACTGAAGCTTTGCTTTTATGCATATTCATTAATATTGATTCAATGATTGGGGTAAACCATTTCTGATTGCTAAATAAAACTAATGTCTAAGTACATTCCGAAATCTTTAAATCTATTCTATCTCCTAATTCATATAACGCGCTTGAAAATCTTACAAATTTTTCTTTGACAACGTTGAAATATTTATTGCAAATTTGCTAATTTTTAGCTTTTTAACATATTTTGCTCTTTCTTTGACTTTTACTTAGACTAAGTAATGAAGTACCACCAAAAATTAGCGCTACAGTAATTTAATTTTAATGATGATACGAGAATAGTAGTTAGAATATCTAATTTCTTCAAAAACTTACTTTATTTGCTTTTGAATCATATGTCCCCGAATGAATGCAACAGATATCAACAGAAAAATATTTGAGCTCATCTTTCAATTTTTTCCTATTTGGTGTGGACTCGTTAATATTGTAATAACGTCTTAGTTCTTAAATTAGACCTATACCAAAATACTTCTGTAATAACCTATATTTTTAAACTCTAATTTTCATAACTCACCGTATATGTCAACATTTATTACTGATTTCAAGATTACTTTTTATTTGTACAAAAGAAATCTTCACATGCTTGTCTCAACTGTACAAATTATGAAGACAGCTGAGAGTAAGCATATTTCAACTCTGAAAACCTACCTAAGTATGTCCTAGTTAAACAATCTCCCAATCCTAGCTAAATGTGCTATTGACCTTAAAAGGTTTAGCCTATCATTGTAAAACATTTTCTAATTTAACCCGCCTATTGTTCCTATGAAATGTCGTGTTTTTCTTAAATTTTTCGCTCTTTCTTCCAGTGTTAAAATCCTGTGAAATCTTATGTAATTTTATTATTGTGGTTATGTTAAATAAAGTGCTTATATTTTAAAATTTGATTTCATACACGCTCCTATCAAAGATCCAGACTTTACAATATATTCAATAGTTTTAACGTGTCTCAAGTTGAAAAATGGTTGAAAAGTTGAAACTCTGTATTCTTTGAGCTTATCCTCAAATTCCTGCCACGATGAAAATGAATCGCCGACTTTCATGATTTAAATCTATGAATTTATCCTATTAAAAGTTCGGTTTATAAATGGAAATTATTAATTAGAAATTATCAAATTTTCAATCAATTATTAAATGTATTACACTTGGTATTGATTGAGGTTTTAAACAGAACGAAATTTCATTTTTAAAAATTATTCTATAACACGAATATTAATGCGATGAACATTAAATTAAATAATTTTGAGAGAATATTAGAATTTTAATGCAAAGGAATTATAAGTTTTCAAAATAATGTAATGGAGGAATATTAGGCTGAGTAACATTCACATCATATTGTAAATGTTTTTATCTAGGAATTTTCCTTATAATAAACATTGTTTTAATTTATAAAATCTAAAATACATTAAGTATTACTTATATAACTAATAAGTGCTACAGACTTTGTAAGAATTAATTTTGATTATCGATTATATTTAGCAAATTTATTATCACATTTGTCAGTTCATTCATTAATTCAACTTTATTTTTTCTCGATTTATTTCACTTTATTAATCTGAAACTTCTGTCTCGAGTTTGATTATATTAACGTAAATTGCTTTATTAAACCTTTACTTACTCACTTTGTTAGAGTAGAGTTTGAAAATATATTTAAATTACTCAATTTCAAGTGAAAAATTTTCACCACATATTTATAGTTGTACCAATTTATAATTTATTTGGCTACAAATGGTTTAATAAAATAGTTATTATTAATCGCTAATAGTTAATAATTAATCGCTAAGAAATTGGGGAAAGTTGACTGACAATTATAAGCTAGAACAAAGTTTAACACAAAACTTATGATCTTAACAAGCCCTTTATTTCATATCACAAAAACTATTACATACTCGGAAGTGGTTTTACTGTAGACTGTTTCTTTTTCTAATAAGATGTCTTATATCATAGGTAATTATTACAGATTTGAAGTTTTTGATCTCATAAAGTCTGAAACGCAATCTTTGAAATTAAATACCAAAATTTAGAAATTGCCTCTAAAGTTTTGAGTTTAAGTGTAATTAAAGCTTATTTCGATTAATAGAAGTTTTATGTAGTCACCAAAACCTTTCTAGTTCTATTAATATTCAAATAATTATAAACTATTTTTAGAATAATTATAGAATTCATTCAAAATTTTGATAGGATTTAACATTTTATAATAAATTATTCTAAATATAGTTTATAATTATTTGAATATTAATAGAACTAGAAAGATTTTGGTGACTAAATAAAAACTTCTATTAATCGAAATGAGCTTTAATTAGAGTAAACCTAGAACTTTAGAAGCAATTCCTAAATTTGGATTACTAATTTCAAAAATTGCATTTCAGACTTTGAGATCAAAACCTTAAAATCATTAATAATTACCTATGATTTAAGACATCAAAAAATTACAGTAAATACTACTCTCAATAATAGTTGAAGATATAATACAAAAGTAATATAAAAGTAAGCAAAAGTTTTCGATCGAGATATCAGTTAAATAATTATTTTCAAAGTTTCATTAAAAAATCTAAAGATTTATTGATAAATGATTAAAAAAGTTGAAGTGGAGATCAAAAGAATTAAATTGAAGTAAAATATAAAAAATTATTAATTACATACTTTTCAAATGTTGCTCTTTTGTCTGAAAACTATTCAAATAAGTTTTCGAAAGAATGAATCCTTCATTCAAATGTTCAAAAAAATCAAAAAAAGTTACCACAAACCAAATTATTTGAAAATCACATAAAATAAAGGAAAGCCTTAAAATTCAATGATGTTAACGAATATCAAACTTTTAAAATTTGAAATTCAAATAAATAACTGAAGAAAATTGAATAGTATTTATATGTTTAGAAAATAATGGAAGTTTCCACTTATTTAAAAGTTTGCAAATAAAAGCTTAACTCTTTTCCTGAAGTTCAAAAACCTTAAAAATAGATCCTTAATCTAATGCTTTATCAGTAGAAGATTAAAATTTTAGTGAAGATTAAGTATTTACGAAAAGATTTTAAAGCTACCTTATAGGTTTTTGAACTTTGAAAACAATAGGTTATTGATCGTACTTTAATTAACTTATTTACAACTTTAAATAAGTTTAAATATCGTTAAATTTAACTTAAAAAAATTTAAAAAGGATTTTCGTCTTTTGGAGTCAAAAGAGCTGTATATAGCTCTTTTGACTCTATTTGGAGTCAAAAGAGCTGTATGTAGCTCTTTTGACTCCAAATAGAGTCAAAAGAGACACTGCGTTTAATATTTTTAACGTGTTTTAATAGCTTCAAGTTTTACTATGAGATTTTATCATTTCTAATAATTTTCATGATTTTATATTACGGTTTTCTAATTTATCAATTTATTAAATTTAATTTTAGATTAAAAGCTGTTTATTTTTCAATGTATATATTTCCCACAAATATAAAATGTTTCTATGCACTAACTTAGAAGAACGATATTTATTTTAATTAAAATCATTGGTTGATGATTCATTGAATTTAATAATTACTTATACTCTTTAAATTCAAAAGTAGTTTAATTTTGAAACTATTAGACTATGGATACTATAATTTTATTTGGAAACTACACCACAAATCATTATAAGATATTAATAACAAAGGAAATCAAAATTTCTAAACTCTACTAATAGACATTATTTAAATCTATAAGATTATAAATAAATGATTCACTACTAAGTGAATCATTTATTTATAAATATTTAAAATCGTCAAACACTAAGTCTCCATTAATATGTTTTATCGCACATTGTCTTATAATATCATGATTATATAACAATCCTAACTTAAACTTTTCAGTATTGAATTTTCACAGCCAGTAAGCTAAATGTGGTTTGACTTTGAAAGCTGCCTAGTTCAAGAGAATAAATTAGCTGGTAATATACACATTCCACGGTTCGTAACTAGGAGTGTTTGAACGCTTGTAGCTTGGTCAAAAATAGACCGATTTTAATGCGGTTTGTTTTAAAATGTAGAAAAACTGAACAGAAATGTCATATCAAAATTTCCCATTTTTATCTCATGACACAAAAAAAGTAATTAATTTTTAAAGCAAAAGTTACATTGAAAATGGATTTTTTTTGAAAATATTAAATAATATTAGAATTAATAATGACTAGAAATTAAAACTCAATATCGAGTATGACCACCATTAGCAGCGGTAACTTCCGCCAAACGCCTCGGCATCGATTCAACTAAATCGATGAAGAATTGACGCCATCCCGGGCCACGCATTTGCTCGAAAGCGCCGGTGAGTGCAGCCACGAGGTCTTCGCGCGTGTCAATCACTGGACGGACAGAGCGAACTAATCCCTTGAGAACTGACCCGAAATTCTCAGTAGGATTAAGATCTGGCGAGAGACTGATAATAAAAATTAGAATTAAATTAAATTAAAATAAATCAATAATTACGCCGGGTGTGGGATAACAAAGTCTTCAACGGCTCCAATATTTGTGTTGATCCACTCTCTCACGAAATTAGACGTGTGAACCGGGTGATTGTCGTGGAGCAGATACACGTGGCCGTCATCGTAATGCTGATCGATATAAGGCAGAACTTTCTCCTCAAGAAATTCTGTATACGTTTGAGCGTTTGTGCGCTCCAAGATGTGGAGCTCTCCCAAGCCGTGGAAACTGAAGCTTTAAAATAGAAATTAATTTACAATTATTTTCTAAAACTTATTAAGCACTTACAAAAGCACAAAAGAGACAGTCACTCTGTTCGTGACATTGACTTCAGCAATGTTGCGCTCTTCATAACGGGTGTTGTTTTCGCGCCATACCCAAAGCCGACCACCTCTGGCGCTGGAGATGTGAAATTCGTCGATGAATATCACGTGAGCCCAGTTCACGAAAGTCCAGTCTATCATTAAGTTGGCGTATCGCAGTCGCGCCTCTTTGTGCCACTCTCGCAGTCGTTGCTTGATTGCGGCCACTCTTCGTCTCACTCCTTAATATTTAAATAAAAATTAATATTTTTATATTTAATAAATAAAGATTTAATACCAGATGAACGCAGACGTAGTCTTAGTGTTGTGTCAGACACTGTTCCCAGTCTCTCATTCTCTTGAAATTCTGGTTATTGCCGCAAATCGCTGAGTGAACTCCAATTGTTTGCCAAAGCCATCGCTCGCAATGCCTGGTCGTCCTCTGGAGTAGTCTTCTTGAGCTCTCCTTGAGTTAAGCCTCGTTTGACGGACAGGAAGAGCTCGTTCTCCTTGTCAATGCGATTCCATTCAGTGAACGTATTCTTATTAATGTCTAAAACAATAATTTATTAATTAGACTAAAAATAAAATTCATTTTAATTACTTACCTAATTCTCTTATTATCACCGATGACTTCTGTCCAGACCATTTCATTTGAATGAAACGCCGAAACTTTAACTCTCTTTCCTCTTTAGTCAGTGGCATTGCAAATCACTTGAAACTCAATCAAATTAAAGTATTTGCAAATCACATTAACAGAACTCAAGAGTTTGTTTACATTTCGCAAAAAATTGACTTCGGGGGTCACACACAGTGTATGTGACAATAAAAGTTAAAAACCGTTTTTTAAATAACTTTTATGTTTTTTATTTCTGGATTTTTTATTTGTTGTGATAGCAAGGTGAAATTTTGATATAACATTTCTGTTCAGTTTTTCTACATTATAAAACAAACCGCATTAAAATCGGTCAATTTTTGACCAAGCTACAAGCGTTCAAACACTCCTAGTTACGAACCGTGGAATGTGTACTTATTAAGATATAATGAAAAGAGATTTTTTAAAAAATGAGCAGATTAAGATAAATTTGCAAACTAACTTTTAAATTAAACAAAATTAATTAGTTCAATGATTTTTTACATAGTGTTTTTTCAAATCAGTAACCCAATTTTATGCATGAGAAATCGTCAAATAAACAATTGAAGACGTGAACATTTCCACTGGTAATTTGAAAGAATAAGAATATACTAAAATTGCATTTGAATTTCGGTTTTTGAGTTAGCAAGCTAAATTTCCAAATATTCGTAATTACCGTTTATAGCCTAAGAGATATCAATTTTCTAATTCGAAATTTCACGGAGAATCAGAATATATAGATATTTTTTTTACTTAATTCCGATTTTCAAAATCAGAATGCTAAATTTTCAGAACGAGAAATTACCAGATAAATCATTGGAGATGTAAATATTTCCATTGGAAATTTCACGAAGAACAAAGATATATAAAATTTGCATCGAAACTCTGATTTTTTGAGTTAGCAAGATGAATTTCCAAATCTTCATAATCATCATTTCCTACTCTGGAAATATCGATTTTCCCAATTGAAATTTCACTGAGAATTAGAATATATAGACATTTTTTACTTAATTTCGATTTTTGAAATCACCATGCTAAATTTTCGGTGCGAGAAATCACCAGATAAGCCATTGGAGATGTAAATATTCCCATTGGAAATTTCACGTAGAACAAGAATATATAAGATTTGTATCGAAATTCCGATTTTTTGAGTTAGCGAGGTGAATTTCCGAATCTTCATAATCGTCGTTTCCGGCCCCGGAGATGTCAATTTCCCAAATTGAAATTTCACGGAGAATCAGAATATGTAAGATTCGTTTCGAATTTCCGGCCTAGCAAGGGTAAAACCCTACCATATTCTCTCATTACGCCTCTGATTTTCATATCTAGTGAAAACGTGGGTTTGTACAGTAAGTTTCGTATTAGCATGTAATTCAACTCCATAGTAATGCTGATAAGACTTATAAATTTTGAGTAAAATCAAGGACGCATTTCTGAAAACAGTCATAAGACTAATCTTAAGACTAAATATATGATCGGTTTTATTACTTTAGTGTTTCAGATATGAGTTATAACTTTATAACCGATCTTAAAGTTATGACTAAGATATGACTGGTCTTATGATCAGCTAGTCACAACTTCAGAAATATGTTTGTTTATGATTGATCTTAAAACTAATGCGTTTCATAAGCGGTTGGTCTTAATAAAAATTAATATTTCAAGTTATTACTACTTCATACCAGTTGTTTTTATTTAATCAAAGTATTCATGAATTAAAATTCATAAATCTAAAATTGATTATTATTTTTTTTAAATCTAAATCGAGTCAAAAGTTGTTTTGATTTTGTTTTGTGTTTTTTCATTTAAACGAAAACAATTGTCGACATCGGTCTTGCCATTCCATTCATTCATATATGAATTGATGTATCAAATCAATTTACAAACTCTTATGAATAGCACGAAATTGTCTATTATTATGATTATATTGTGTCAATCTAATATATTTGACAACTAAATGTTTAAATCAAAACAAAAAGTGATAAAATTTATTCGGTTATAATTGGAGTAAATCATAATTATACACTTTTGATTGGTTCTCAATTTCATTAATATTTCGAATACAA
The DNA here is from genome assembly GCA_018873245.2 of Archegozetes longisetosus. Lineage (NCBI taxonomy): Eukaryota > Metazoa > Arthropoda > Arachnida > Sarcoptiformes > Trhypochthoniidae > Archegozetes > Archegozetes longisetosus. The sequence goes on along the minus strand of JAEMBT020000009.1, from coordinate 11,234,599 downwards.
GTATTTTCTTCATGTAAAGAATAGCGTACTTTTTTCTAATCTGGCGATAGTAACTCTGTAGCATTCATCCATTCATAAATAGTTACAAACGCTTCAAATGTTTTACACTGTTTTTATTTTCAGTCCTTTTCAATAAATTTCAAACAACTAAAAGAAAAAGCAAAATATTTCAAAACACATGAAGGCTAAAAAGGGGCTCAAAATAGCATTTAATTACAGCGTAGTTTATGAATGCATAGCAAGCATCTCAAATTTTTTTGGCGGATTTGAACATAACTATTGAACAAAAAGTTCGTTAAGAAACATATAAGTCCTTTAGTGTTAATTCAATGAATTTGAGTTCAATACTCGAAGACGTAATTGTTCTTTACTGAAAGCGGTAAAAAATATAAATATTTAATAGTAGTGTCAAAAGTTAGATTCAATCCAAACTCAATTAAAGGTCTAATTGAAATGGATTTAAAAGACAGTCATTTCTACGAAATATTTAATGCAGGGCTCTCAGTTTTCGTTTGTTTCTTGCACTTTTCGTACTATCGAACAAAAAAGTTGTTCGATAGTTGTACGAACAAAATTTATGCAAAATCTGCGCAAAATTTGCGCAAAATTGCGCAAAATATTTTGTCAAAATAAGTTTGCTTAAGTGTAGCGTCACTTGATGCTCATTTAAAAATTAAAAGTTATTTGAATTCAAATATCTTAAATTGAGTTTTATTTTATCCTCTACGAGAAATGCGCCAAGCATGACAACGGAAATTTTGTACCCCAATATTTCTAATTCTAATAATTCTAATGATGTCGAAAATTTAGAGGTGGTCTGAAACTGAATTTAAAACTCTCTATAACAATTAATTGAATTATATTGTATTTGAATCAAATATGTTACATATAAATTGTGGAATGAATTAACTTTCTGAAATAAAATTTTATCATAGATTTCTAAGTGAATAAAACTTTTATATAGTATGATGATTTTCGTATATAATTTGTGCTCAATATTATATCATAAAAAACAATAGAGATGCGGTTTATGTTAAGAGATTAAGAGGTTTATATTAAAAATTATGTATCGATCAAAAGTTTAAAAACTGTATTCACTTTTGAAAAATTTTGAATACTAGTGTATATCATATCATTATATCAATGTATCGTATTATTCAATATATCGATAGAGGCCTATCGAAATGCGCAAAATAATAAATTTGCGCTCAACTGAGAGCCCTGATTTAATGATTTGAGTCTCAGATTAGATCAGATGAGAAATGACAACAAAATAGATGTCCAACTAATAGACGATTGTTTTCAAAACAAATGCAAAGGTATTCAGAATAATCGTTAAATAATTGATTGCTTTCTAATGACTTTTGAATTGATTTAGAGTTAAATAGTTTGGTGAAAGACATCAAAAAACTGAACAAAGAGAAGGAGAAAATGGAGTTGGAGTTAGAAAGTGTTGAAAAGGCCATAGTTCGAGCGCAGTCCAATATAACCAAAGCTGAAGATAAATGCGAACAAATCCAAGAATGTCTGTACACTTTCCCTGTCTTACACTCATTTAATTAATTAATTGTTTGTTTCACTTTAGACAACAATAAGTTATTGAAAAAGATTGAAGAAAACAAAGAAAACGTCGATAATGTTATCAATATATGGAATACTATTGGTTTGAGGGTCGAAAATAAAGACCAGATACTGACCATTAGGTTGACTAAAATTGTTGAAAGCGATCCCAACAAATGTTTTACTGTGAGAGTCAGTCTTAAAGACGACCAAAAAATCAAAGGTTTGTTAATTGATTTTTCAGATATTTGTTTCGATTATTTATTAAGACTAAATGGTTTGTAACAGTTGTGGACTGCGAACCAAACGGATCACTGGATTGTGGCTCAATTGAGGATCGTTTCAACAAAACCAGTGGTGACAACAAAATAGATTTGCGTCATTTCATTGCTTTCATTAGGAGTGAATTAAAGCGAAACACAAGACATTGAAAATGTTCACATCTGAATGTGATAAAATGTAAATTTTATTCAGAGAGTGGGTCACTTATTAACTGTATTTCATATAAACTGATTGTGTTTGAAGTCGATAAGTTCAGTAAATACTTTATAACTTTTATTGATTTGTAAATATTTAAAAATTTGTATTCAGCTCGATGTCTTATTTAACAATATACAGATTTTTCACCAACAATTATGAAATGTAATAAAACTTTTGAAAATCTTATTCAGCCGTTACTTCGGTTTAGAGAAAACTATTGAAAAACATTGTCAATCAATAAAAATTGACAAACAGTTTAAATTCTATCCTAACGGCTAATAAAAACAATACTAAAGTTGTTTTGCATTAAGTTGTGAACAAAACTAACTTTAATCCCATAAAAACTATTAACTGGGAAAGACTGGACACAAATATGTATAAGTCTTGTTTGCTTCGATCATATCTAATGTTTTGGTTAACTTTTGATCATAAGGTTTACAACAATTATGCAATAAATGTTCGGTCTTTAAAGTGTAAAAGAGAACTAATGCTCACACATCTACAAATCGTCGCCCGAGTACTATAAGGTTTTAAATCAATGCTTTAACAATGAGTTATTAACGAATTCATATATCTTGTCATGGTTTTGATGCTGATATTTATTCAAATTTATCAATTTATGCCTGGTTCGGTGTTGATCGCAAAAATAGTCTCATTAAATAAGTAAAATACTTATAGAGCAGGCGTTTTCAGAATGTCTAAAGATTAAAACTAAATCTCATAGAAGTCCAATGAAGAAAATCATATTCTACTGATGTATAATTTTTCTGAAAATTGATTTAGTCACTTCGGTTTCCTCTATATATTGAAATTGGATTCTTCAATAAATGCTGACTTTTTAGTCATACAGATAATTTCTTAATGAAATATGTGAAAATTTGAAACATAAGATAGTCAATTCGAACTTCAACTTAAAAAATTTGTTGATCCAACTATGTCAAAACACTCTTAAAATGTTCGAAACTCATTTTCTACGTTCCTTTTAAATTTGTTACATAAAAATATGTGTCTATTTAGTTATTTATCGATTTTCGATCACTTAGAACCTGATATCACTCAGTTTTGTACTTATATGCAATACGGTTCTAAATGCAAAAGTCACTTCTGAGTTATCCATGATAGAACCAGAGTAAGACCCAACTCAACAGTGGAATATTCGCACCCACATGCATTGCTTTGCAGCATATTTAAGAATATTATTCTTCAACTCATTGTTGGTGTATAACAACGTCGAACTTGAAAGTGGATTTTCTCGTTAATATACTTTTTGCATTTAGAACCTTATAGTATTCAGGCGACGATATATTTTATAAATCTTAACCTAATCTTCAGGTATTCCTGACTTTATTTCTCAATTTATTGTTATAAATATTGACAAATTAATGGCGAAACTTCGTTTTTAGTAGGAAAATTGTTGCAACGACTATGCAATTAGTGACAGAAATTTTGAACAAAATCTTTTTGATAGATAAATAAACTCATACTTAAGGCATTTAGTAAATTGGAGATCGATTAAATCGCAACTTTTGTGTAATTTTGTTTTTATACAGCAAAATCAGTCTAACTTTGGCCGTACGCCTAATATTAAGGAATAATATAAAAATGTGCAATTTCTGTTACTCTCTATATTCACAAATACTAGGTCTCAATCCATGAATCAGTAAAAACGATTTCTAACTTATTCTGAAGTTATGAAATAGTAATTAATCATTTTATGTTAAGTGGAACTTAAAATATAGTTCAATTCACTCTACATTATTGCAGATCGCGCTAATCTGACCTGATTTGGACAAAAATCCATTGATAGTCTCAAAGTAAAATAAAATACATTATTGGGATTATTTTGATTTAAAAGTATTGTTTGACTCAATACTCATTGAATTTAAAATTAAAACCGATTCAATCAATATTTAAATAAATTAATAAGTATCAAATATTGAATGATTTGCTCTTCAAATGAATCAAAATATACCGATCACTATCCCAAACCAAGTTATCAATCAAAAAGATTTGTTGTCATTAATAAGCGATGCGATTAAATCAGCAAAAGACGATCGATTTGTGTCTCGTTTATTGGCTATGAATCAGTGCTCATTAGGAATCAAGTATTCAGAGCCACCATTTAATGTTCATAAAAGTTTAACAGAAAAGTTTATTAAACAAATGTTTAATCTAGACCAGAATGTGGATAATTTATTGACTGAAGGACTAAAAGAGTTGGATTCAAAAGTTTTGCATATCTTTGTTTCATCTGCCAGAAACTTGAATAATAACAATAACAGTATTAGTTGTAATCCATACTTCAAAATATATTTGAGATCATTTTGCAAGAATGATAGACTTATATCAATAAGTAAACCATTTATTTCGAATTATAAGAAAAGTACTACAAATCCTGAATGGCAAACAAAATTAGATTTATTAGTGCCTGACTCTTACAGTTGTGATGGAAGTGATTCCAAAGTCTACAAACAAGAAATTTGTCTCGAAATCTGGAATAAAAAGTTGAACATTTCCACTCTTAAAGACTTAATTAAATGGATGTTTGGTTTAGAGCTAGATGAATATATGGGTAGCATTTATGTAAAAGTTGGGAAACGATCTGCAAATGAAATGTTTTTCACATACACAATTCCATCGACTCCTTTAGACTTAGTTTTGCCACTTTCTAGAGATTGTGTTCGTGTTCACAATTCTGTTGGTGTTGACGATTCCGTTAGTGTTGTCTCAATGAAAGTAATTTGGGGACGACTAACAAGCAACGAACAGGATAATAAATCTCTGATCAGATATCACATAATGTTATATAAGTTCTGTTTTGAGTGGCAAATGAATCAGCTTCAATTAGAAGAAAATCGAGACCTTCTCAATCAGTTCAGTACTAAAGAAGAATTGAATTATTTAAACTTTCTATATATGCCGGCCATTTCACTCATTAATCAAAATAAGATTCAAAGCAATATCACTACTTTTCAAGACTCAGTTATTCGTAGATCAGTTTTGACTCATTTAATGATCAAATATTCAACAGAAAACAAAGAATTTGCTTTCATTTTGGCTAAAGTTTTTGCTAATGAGGAGATAGTTATTGAAACTAACACTTCATGGCCTTCAGAAAATAGTATAAAAGCATTGAATGAAGTGGAAGAAAGTTTGGCAATAAAAGTAATTGAGATCTATATCAATAAAATGGCTCTATTAGTATCTCCAGAAGTGATGAAACAATCGAAAGCACTGAAAGAGTTGTTGTATGTTTTAAAACTGTTGAAAAAGTATGACAACAAATATGGAGCTTTACTGCTAAAATATACTATTAATAGAGAAATTGCAACTCAAGTGATTAGGTGGCTGAAAGCTAATGTTTCAAAGTATGAATCTTGGCCTCAAATCATTGTCTTAGTGTCCAATCTATCAGAGATGATTAGAGAGTACTGGTCTGATAGTATTAACAACATAGTTGGTCAGAATGAAATTCAACTTATCATTTATGATTTGAATTCAAAACTCAAATTATTGATCAAAGACTGGGAAAAGAATAGAAGCAGAGATATGTCGGATTATATTCTTAACTATTTCTTTTTTATAAAACAACTTAATGACATCTTTTGTGGTCAAAAAGTTATTGAATGTTTTGTTGAATCGAAATCTGTGAAACCAATAAAGAAACTCAAAAAGATACAAATGGTTTTTCAGAAAATCAAACCACAAGAAGACTATCTCAAACAGATTCCATTGACTGACAGTAAACACTCAAAATCATCAGAATTAAGTTTTAAGGATTTCAGATTTTCAGAGTTGATAGAAGAAGCACTCAATGAGTTAGAAGTGGATTTTGGTCAACAAATATATAATTGTTGGATTGACGATAGAACCCAGAATTGTAGACAATTGGCTAATAATTTAGTTCGAAATAGTTTAGAGAATTTAAACGAAAATAACACTTATTTAAAAGGAGAGATTGCCACAAAATTCTTTTTCAATCTTGTCTCACAATTAATTTATTTTCCCCTGTCATTAAAGTATTGGTCGAATTATTCGAGATTTGAGAACAATTTAGATAAATTATGTCAACTTTGTTATCAAATTTGTGATGCTCTTTGTAATTATTGTTTACTAAAACTGTCGGACTTTCGAATCAAAAAAGAACATGAAGAAGAACTTCTACTTCAAGTTTTGTGTTTAAACACTTTGTTTGTTATGCAAAACACACATCTCAAGATAAACTTAATCCAACTTCTGACTGGCATCGAAGCTGACCATGTTTGGCAAATTTTGAAATCAAAGCAGAATAAGTATGAGCAAACATCGAGTGAACGAAATGCTGGTTTTGATAAAACGATTAAAGTATACAATTGTTGTCGATTTGTTTGTGACATAGCGAATGAAATAAACAATTTAGAACATAGACTAACAAACGCTTTGAGCCAATCTATTGTGAAGCAATTATACACAAATATTAGTAAAATAGTAGAAAAATCTGATCACAATCTGGTAGAAGAAGAATACTACGAAAGAACAGTGGAACCGATTAACAGAAAACTGAAACTATTGTTCGAATATGTGTCTTCGAAGCAAACTCTTTCTAACCTTATCATAAATATTAAGATTAATGGAGAAAATATTTTTTCAAATCAATTCTTGTATGTCTTCAATTTGTTTGAAGTGACAAAAGAAAGCAAAGATCAAAATATTGTCAAAGTGAATAGATTTGTGATGGTTTTCACTGGCTTGGCAAAAATGTACCAAAAATTTTACGAACTAATGATTAGTTTGGCGACTCTTATCAAAATTGAAAATCATGAAGTATTTGAAAACTATATGAAAACAGATCAATTTACATTTATGACCAAAAAGATAACAGAAGTTAGACCATAGCCCATATAATTTTTCTATTACAACTTATTTTAATGCTTTTTAAAATAAAACTTCAAATTTGATCATATTTTCTATAAAATAAATATAATTCTCTATTTTACAAGATTCTGAAGATTGTGTTCATTTTCTTAGACTAATTTCTATACTTAAAACCAATGATCGTCTTCATACGTGTTGAATAAAAAAATCGTTAGAAAAACTTTTATTAAGAATTTATTGGTTTAGAGTTACATAACAATAATAAGGTCTTGAAACCTGATTTCAATTGGTTTATTTTTCAAATTTCTTAAACCACAAGTTCATCAAGTCTATTTCACAACTTCTTTTAGGATCAATATTTTCTTTGAATTTGTTTCGGGTGACCCAAGTTTTGTTGCATATTTCTCGTATAATAATATCCATACATTTGTTCCGTAGACTGAAATCTAAACATTGCGGTACGTGGAAACACTGACTGAAAGGCAGAAGTGAGTTGTGCTGAAAAGTTATCACTATTAGCAAATATGAAAGTGATATTCGATTGTTGCCAATCATCCCAATCGAAATCTAAGACACTTTTCAATTTGATCAAATGGGAAAGAAAAATATTTTTGTTACAGGTCGATAATACAATACTTGGAGATTCGACTTTGCACGCCAAATGTTATTATTGAATAATTCTTTGATAACTGTTGTTTCGGTCAACAATTTTTCATAATTTAAGTCTCTTTATCACAACCACCACCAAATACAACATTATATTGAAGTCTTTCTATGGATCTGTATATTCATTCTTTTTATTCTAATTCTTGTCGATTACCTTTGGATTATGCCTTATTAGCTTAGAATTTTGAAAAAATTCGATAGACTAGATTTTCAACATTTATTTGATCAAGATGGTCATAGACTTGAGCCTTCTATTTGAGGAATGAGTAGACATGATATATCTATTAATAAATTTGATTTATCTGGACATTTAAAAAATGATCGTTTTATTCTTTCAAATCGTGAAATCATGTCTTCTCAAACAGATTTACATTATTTTGTGGATCTTCATAGCTCGTCACTTTTTAGTCGAAAAGAACTCATAAGTAAAGAATGTCCGACATATGCATAACCGATAAGACAATCTTTTCGTATATGTTCACAAAAATTTTTCAGCGAATCCTGTCTCAGGCGATAATCAGTTGAATGTCGATAACTGCAGATCACAATGAAAACAATTTTGGCCTAATATTTAACCACAATTTAGTTTATTGGAAGAACCACTGGTTCAACTTTTCGACATCTCTGCAGTTTTACAAAGCATTTGAAAAATTATCATATCTTAAGAGATAGACATGTATTATACCTTTTAGTTTTTCATATTGATGGGCTGAGACATTGAGCAAATCATTACTAACAATAAAACACTTGAAGATTGTTCTGATGTGGAGTTTGCAAATTACATTCTCTATGATGTATGGATTAGTGGAAACAAATTCAGATAAACATTTTTTATCTATTTGAAAGATATTGAAAAGTGATTTAATGATTTTAAGAATTCTGGTTTTACTTAAATATTAATAAATGTTTGAAAAAATTGATTGATTGAACAGTAGATTAGTTTGACTATAGAACTGAATTGTAATGTTAAAATCGTGGTAGCAAATAACTTAAGATGAGAATCGGCGAAAGTGATTGAGAATATGCAAATCTAAACTTTTGGAGCTAATATATTCGTAACAATACAGTGAGCTAATTTTGTAGCTTTTGTAAGCTAATTGACTCAATAAAGCTTTCAGCAATTGAGTCAGTAACAAACATCAATTTCAGCTTAATTTTAAATTGTGATTCTCTCTTTTGTCTAAAATGATTAAGAATTGAGTTATGTGTATGATTATGATAAGATAGAAATATTTACATAATGACACTTCATTTCTCGTTACTGTAGACATTTTAAAGTGATTGAGTACATTCTTTTAAGTGAATAAATATATTTATGATTTACTTGACTATCAACTTTTCGATGATTGTGAATCTAATTTTCGTTTGAGTATAAGTTATAATACATGTTAATATAAAGTTTAAATAATTTTAGCGGCTAAAATCAAACAAATTATTTCAACCGAAATAAGAGCTTTCGCGTTTAAACTTTGACTGTTCTTATCTTTCATTTATTTCTCATTTCGAATGTTTCAAAGGAATAAAAAATAATTTCCTCAAAATATGTGATATGTTGAGAAAAATGGAAATGATTCAAAAAGTTTTATTGATATTTATAAGTATTTTAAATCTGAATATTGTTACTTCAATGGGACAGTTCTGTAAGACTTTAAAATGACTTCATTTTTTTAAAGTGCTCTCAAGTAAATGTTGTCATCAAATTCAAGACCGAGACTTTGTTGAAGGCAAGAGATTTTTTCGGGTGTAATCCAAAACCGTACATTGACTATGAACTAAAAGACTTAAAGTTTAGTCTCAGTACTCGACTTCATAGTCAACATCTAGTTAAGACTATTATCACTAAATTGATTAGCAGATATATGATAAACCTGAAAAGCACTCGTTCTTTTACTTCAAATCATGTAAAGGCTAATATTTAGTTTTCCAATGTTTTGTTGGATCATAACTTCTACAGTATTTGGCATTTGTGTCAAATACATCACAATATTTTCTTTATTTGTCGTTCAATATATTATTACTCGTGATCTTTGGTCTAAAATCGCCGACTAAACGGTCAAAACTGTGTATTTAGCCAACTCATTAATCTATTTTCTTATAATGATTAATTTGTTTCATCTCTGGTTAGGTTTTCAGGTAATTCAGTTTTATAGTTTTGCTAACTTTTTTATTTGATAGTTTTTTTTATCAATACTTACAAACGCCGTACCACATTAGAACATAATGACCAATGCTTTATAGGCCAGTTTAGCTGTATATGTTTCCGCAATAATAACCACAACTTGAGTTAACTGATTAGAGCTGAATAAAATGAATTTCGATTGATCTAATGAAGGGGTGGTTTGACCTCCATAACTAAGGGATAACTTCTAGAAATAGCTCATGGCTCACAAATAACATTGTGACACATCCACATAAGAACGTGCTGGTTGCATTCATTTCAAGCTCTCTGCCCAATCTGTTATCCTGACAATCGCGGTAGCTCCCATTAGCAACAGATCACATATTATTCATTCAAAAGATGTGAGTAACTAGTGTATTGTTAAAAGGCTAGAAATGTAAGTCAATTGATTTGAGTAGGTTCGAAAAATTGCTGATGAAAATGAATACCAAAGTCTAATGACGGGTTATTCTTAAAGTAATTGTTTAATTGTTTCCGAACCGATCGAGGCTAAAATCACGGCTGAAGCTAGTCTACTTATAAGAGCACTTCTCTGGTCTCTAGTCAATCAGTAAATCTGACGTTTTGATCATCAGTGAGCTGATGTAAAGCAATTCTTGTAAAGCAGTCTGATGTAAACAGTGATCTGATTAGTTGGAAGCAATAGTCAATTCAATAAATCATTACAAGAACCAAATTTTCAGACACACAAAGAATTCATAAAACATGTATATGAAAATTACAATCTTTTGACAGTCAAATGTAAAATTTGTGTCAAAGAGAAATTTCTAATTAATGATACAAATTGTTTAATTAAAAACTTAAAAACAGAACATTCAAATCTAGCTAATAATAAACAACTCTTTAGTGATAATAACACATAAAAATTAAATAAATACCAAAAATATTATTTAAAGAATAATTTACAATAAGTAAAATAACTACGGTGGAACAAAAAATAAATGAAGTTTTTAACCAGATTTCTTCAATAGATATTCACAAGTTGCTAAGAATAAATCTTAGAAGTATCTTGGTCTATGAAAGCAATTTTGATAATTGCGCATATATAATCAATAATATATATATATAATCTATTAATTGTGAATAATTTAGTATATATAATGTAAAGAACAGAACAATATATATATTAACCTTTTATAATCATCATTTGGAGTAAATTCTTGGTCGATTATTAGCTAAAAAAGTATAACAACGGATTCATTAGTTTAATTGTGTCATTTATGAACAATTTTATTAAGAACTTTGGGTAGATTTAAAAAACTGCCGGAATAATGAAAATGAAATTTAGTGATACCAATATAAGTGAAATAAAATTACATTACTAATACTTTCAAAGAAAAATAAACTTAGTAAAAAATTGTGATTGATAATAAAACTATTAACTTTTCAAGAAGATAATTGCTAAGCAGAAGTTTCACATAAAATGCTATATTCCACGAACATTGATTAAATGATGGAATAAGATTATTATGGTATCTTTATGCAGTTAAACAAATAAGTGTCAATTAAGTCAACGGTGAAGAATCAAATAATGTGGAAAGTAAATAAGAAACAATTTAATGAACACAAATGTTAAGGTTTTTAACTACGAACCTACAGAGATTATTTTCTTGGCTTTTTTTCCTTTTGTTACTAGAATAGAATCTAATGTTTATTTTAATATTTTAATAGTAAAGGTGTTTGAACGCCAGATCTCACAGAGGCGTGAGATGCTGATAGGGGGGGGGGGAATGTGAAATGTAAAATTTATATATATACGTTATCATTATTAAGCAATAGACTAATTAAAAAATGTTTTATTGTGTAATTAAAAGAAAATTTATTATACTGATAAAGTAATAGATAAATACAAAAAAAGGTATATAAGGAGAGCAGGGAGAGTGTGGAGAGGAGATGGATGGTGTATATTAATATGTGTATAACATGTAATATTTAATATTTTTAAATAAAGTTACATTAGTATCAATAGTGAAAATTGTGTTAATTCATCGATTCATCAATACATCGCGTATCATAAAAGTAAGTATGGAAGTTATAATTTAAAACACGAGTCCAGCTTGACTCTAACATAAACAAATTGAGATCTCACAATGAGGTCCCCGATCTCAATTTGTACAACTATTAAATAATAAAAACATAAGACAATATAAATTGTTTAATACAAATCTAAAATTAATTAAAGAGATCCCAAGTCACGAAATAAACGTGACAATACAATTAGATTTGGTCTCAATTTGACTAATCGTTAGTAATTTATATCACTCGAAATTAATTATTATAATTAAAACCATTTTATATCTAATCAAAATTATGAAATTATATGCCATACGATGAGTGCATATCTTCTCTATTCGAAAAAAAAGAATTTTATATTTAAATAACTTTTTATTGTTTTAAATTAGTCTTTTAAAAATTCGTCTACAATTTTACTCCTAATTATAGTTTTTAAATGCAAAAATTTTCAGATTGTGTGAAATCATTGAAAATTATATGACATCATGTGGTCACTTAGTTTATATGTGAATTATTCAATCATTTGAAAATTGTCACTCTATGTGTGGACATTATATTCTGGGCTTTGTTAATCTGGATCTATGATTGTAACTGAACAAGTCATCCAAACTTTTGGCTTATTTGATACTGAATTATTAATAAATATAAAGAGATATATAAAGTGATATATTAGGCGATATGTTTAGTCAAGTGATGAAGTAGAAAGTGCATTAATTTGTGCGGTTTCGAAGTTACTATAAATTATTTATTATAAAATAAATCCTAACTCATTTCACTTCTTATAAACATGATATTCTCATTTATAGTTATATCTAAATTTAAAACTTTCCACTTTGTTTTTATAAACAACGCGTTTATGTGTTTCCATAGAATGTATTTGATCGATAACAGTGCAGAAAATAAACATAAATTAGACTAAAGGATTTTAGTTGATAGATGAGACAACTACATGAATCAAATTTATTATAACTCTTAATTGTTGAAATAGTTATTAATCTGGTTCTGTAACTGCAACTGAGGAAGTGATCCAAACTTTTGGCTTTTTAAGTATTTAATTGTTACTAAATATAAAGTTATATATTCACGATATGTTAAAGATGTTAAGTCAAGTGCTCAAAATAATAAAATTGAAGTAATTCATATTTGATGGTTTAAAAAATAACATAGTAGTAAATACTTGCGATTAACTACAGTATACAAAGACGTGTGTCGAGTAGATCCTAAGGTTGCGGCTAGGTTTGAGGAATAGTGTGAAGGTTTAAGAGCTAGTTTGAGAGTCTTCTGTTCTCATGGTTTTGAATACCTAATTGGGACAGTGTCTGAAATAAGGCTCTAACAAACTTTGTTCTTAAATCGAGATTATATTTGGTTCTATCATGTTAAATCAAGTTCTGAGTGTGTTTTGAAAATCAATTAACACTATAATTGTAATTTCGTGCAATTAATTTCTGAAATAACCTTAATTATCAAACTATAATCAAGATTATGTTTCGATATAAGAATCAAGTATTTACTCGATTTATGAACAAATTCAAAGTGTGAGTTGAACTTCAAAGTCTTCGTACACTGTTGTAAACGCAAGGTTTTGGCGATTTTTCGATTTTGATGATTCAGATAGTTTTGATGAAAGAAATTAAGAGAAAATTGATATATTTATTATTTAGATTCTTCAGAATGTTGCCAACAGTGCGGCGGTCATTATTATACCGACTGCTTAGCTCAAGAATATCTCGCAATTTCCTACTAACATTAGCGATAGGAGTGATAATTGGATTTAGTTTTGCATATTTATTAGTAACGCCAGTAAATCGGGAAAAAGTTGGTATTAGTGGATCTACATTTTTCATATCTCCATAAATTAATAGCTCTCATTCTCACAATGATCATCATATCTTAGATTCTGTTATAGGCCCTGCATCTCCTGTCTTATTTCATAGTCATAATGAACTTTTTCATAAAGGTTAGTATTATTATTTGTTTTGCACTCTTCATTATTTCTTTTAAATTTATTATTAGTTTTATAACTCTCTTAAACCTTAATAACTATATTCTCATGTTATTTAATTTAACAAATAATACATCATATAATGTAATATATTCCTAAAACCATGAGTTTTTAAGTTAATTAAACTAAACTATATATCAGTAGATTAATTAAATGTTATAAATGATTTTCTATGCATAAAAAGATTAATCATCTTTTTTAAAACTAATTAAGCCTTTATTCACTTATCAGCCAATCTCTAGTCTTTATAAGTTTGATTTTGAATTCTGTATAGCCATAAAAGCTTCATTCTGAGAATTTTTTATTGTTAAATCTAACTAAGTTTTAAGCGAATGTCATGAGGCCTATTATAAACTTACTGTATAGCGATTCTGAAGCTTTAATATTTGTATTTGCAAGCAATAAATACAGAGAGAGATACAGGAAAATAATTATTATTTCATAATGAAATTACTATATCTTCTCCTGTTACACAATGAATTGCAGATTAATTTTACTCTTATCATAAAACATTTGAAGCTTCTTTTCAAAGGAATGTCTTAGCGAATAAGCGTTTTACTATGCATTAAAAATCTTTCTATATTCAATTCAATATAGAAAGTGGATACTTTTTTTTGGACAAGAGCCTTAGGTTTAAGTGTAGGAGTATAAAAACCACTAAACACTACATTTAAATTGAAATGAAATCCTAATTACTAAAAATTCAGAACTAATTCTAATTTGATATCCCTGTTAAACTTTTAGCTTAACTCCAGTACAGATTGATATGAACTAGAGTTAGCACTAATAGCTATTTGTAAAGTAGCCAAATCATTCATATGTCGTTATTCATATGTTGTTGTTGTAGTTAGAGTCCAAATACTTTTCGCGATAAGAATTATGAACTACTTATCTTTATATTACTTGCCATTTATTAAGAGTTGTATAATTAAATGAAATTTTATATGTGTTTATATCTTAATGTATGCCTTTTAGTGCTTTAGTCTTAAACCTCTCTCCTAAAACTCTTCTTCAAAAAAGCATTCAAGTATTTTTATCCATAGTAAAAAGCCCATTCACTAAGACATTTCTTCAAAAAGAGACTTCCATTTGAAAACGTGCTCACATGATGCGAATATGAATCTTTACAACACTTTACTGTTGAATTAATGACTACATTTTCGTAAATAACTAGTAATCTAATGACATTTTATTGCATTATATAAATAGGTGTTTTATTCAATTTTAAACTCAGATTTTACTTTTTTCAAACATATGGATTCTAAATAATTATTAATAATCATTTGAAAACATTAAAATCTCTTCAAGCATAAATTGAGATGAAAACTTATATAATAAAGTTTGAGACATTAGAAGCAATAAATCGCTGTATATCTAACAGTTCAACTTGTCTATGATTAAGTGTTAAGAATTAATATATCATTTAAATTAACATATAGTTTCAATCAACGTGTAATTTCAATTAATGTATTATTTCAGACGAAGATTTAGTTGCAAGAAATTTATCAGAAAGAGTACGAGTGTTATGTTGGGTAATGACAGGCCCAGAGAACCACAAGAAGAAGGCTAAACACGTGAAGGCGACATGGGGTCGAAGGTGTAATATACTACTATTTATGAGTTCAACCTACGAAAAAAGTCTGCCAACAGTCAAATTAGACGTACACGAAGGAAGAAACCAATTATGGGCAAAGACAAGGGCTGCGTTTAATTACTCATATCATCATTACCTGAATCAGGCTGACTGGTTCATGAAGGCTGATGATGATACTTATGTCATTATCGAGAACTTAAAATACTTTCTCTCTGATAAAAACTCTTCCAAGCCTATTTATTTCGGTTGCAGATTCAAGTCGCCTTATACACATCAGAAGTATGTCGGCCACTGCTGGCCAACCTCAGTTATATCTCAACCCCTCCACAGTTCTGTTTGATTAATTTGCTGATTAATTTCAGTTATATGTCGGGTGGATCTGGTTATGTATTGAGTAGAGAAGCTCTGAGACTCTTTGTCGAAAAAGGATTAAGCATTGGTCACACACCTAAATGCAAAGAAGCTAAAGAGGGTGGTGCTGAAGATGTCGGTATGGGTAAGTGTCTTGAAGCGCTCGGTATCGTCGCTGGTGATTCTAGGGATAGTTTAGGCAGGGGAAGGTTCTTCCCGTTCACACCCGAACATCATGTCATCCCTGGTCATGTCGATAAAAATTTCTGGTATTGGAAGTATATCTACTATCCTTCTGAAGAAGTGAGTCATTTTCATTACTCATTATATCAGATCAGGTATCTTTGGATTCTGCCAGATCTGATGGAAGATCTCGTCTTTATGACTAATAGGGACTTATGAAGTGTTTTGGATTTGATTCAGAATTTGATTTTGAGGTTGAATCAGAATATGAATCTGAATCGAAGTCTGAATTTGACATTTAATCTAATTTATTCGAAATGATTTTAAGGGAATGGGTTGCTGTAGCGACACAGCCATTTCATTTCATTACGTGAGTCCAATCACGATGTATACATTGGAGTATTTACTATATCATTTACGTCCATATGGTATCAACTATAACTATTCTCAGCAAGAAAAAGACGAACCGATTCGAACCGCGGATATTCACGGTTAAATGAAAATTGAGTTAAACCTAAATAATTTAATCAAATAATTCATTTTAAATAAAAATAATGGACGTTTATTGAGACTATTATTTGGTTTTTAAAGTACAGAGTGAAATATAATATAGTTTTAGTAGTAAAATTCAAATTTCAATTTATTTGAATAGAAAAACTACTGAAGTATAAGTATATCAATATCACTTATATTTGCCTGTGAACTCGTTTTTATATATTCAACAATTAAATTATTTAAACTTAATTTAAACTAACTTAAAATTATTATTTGTAAGTTTTAACTATAATGCAATTTGTTTAGATATGATGCGTATTGTTTTAAACAAAGAGAGCAATAGTGTAATATGAAAATTGTTTATATTTAATTACGTTTAACTCATGAAGTTTTAGTGCATGTATAGTATATATAAATATTATATACATTAAGGTTCTAAGGTTCGAGGCTAAGGTTCCAGACTTAAAGGTTAAGGTTCAGGCTAAAGTTGTGCTACAAAACTTTCAGAACCTGAACCTTCCGACCACTAGGTAAACCACGTCCTCAATTTGTACGAATGCTGGTATAAGTATTCCATTATTTGTTTTACTTTATTTTGGCGCTAAAGTTGAATGCATGACGTATATGTTACGTGATTGGTTGAAATCTTCGCTATAAATTTTGAGGGGGTGAACTAATTCATCCTTAGTTGGCTAACATTTTAGATTCTGATTTTCAAATATTAATAATTAGTTATCAAACTTTTATTTCACTAAATTGAGGCTTGAAATGAATTTTTACTGATGATCAGTAAAACCTTTAGGGAATTTTAAAGTCCTTAACTGTACTTATTTAAGAGTATTTATTTCCAAATCAGACTTTATTCAATGTGCAGCTCAAAAACTAGTTATCAATTTATACAACTTTTATGTCATTTTTAATACCAGATCGTACAAAATGTTTAACCCTAGAACAGTATTTCACGGTCAAAATGACCCAAAGGTCTATAAAAAATGTTATAATTATTTAATGCAATTTCCAATGTTAATAAAACTGATAGTATTTTCAAATGAGTATATTTAGATCGTATTAAGCAATAAATTAATTATTTACAAATTTTATATTTAAATTGAATCATTTTTAAAGTTAGTTCTATTTGATTTTAGGCCGTGAATTTGTATGTGAAATAAGTTTTCACTCAAACCTCAAACTGATTACGTCAACGATGACGACACTAATAAAGTACAAAACACGCTAACTGTTATGCACCCAAAACCTCACGATAACATACTTTTCCAAATCAATCGATGGGTCAAAAAGACTCTATTTTACTGAAATCATCAGTGAAAATCGTTTTACTGTTTAAGGGTTAAAGCTTGCTCAAACTAAGATACGATGAATCTGAATAAACCATTTTCTTGCCTATATTTCATATGAAAACTCATAAAAAACTTTTAGAATTGGCTGATTAGTTTTCAATCTATGGTCTGTTTTTAACGTCTAGTTATTTGGACCTTATAAAGTCTAATATTTTAGAGTTCAATGAGAGCTGAAAGGCAATTAATTATATGTAAACATGTCCTTTTATAGGGTAGAAGCATTTTGAAGAAATCTGGCCAACTTTTCCAATTTTCAGAGATTTTGTCGCCAAAATACCACTCAAATTGTCTCCTGAGCTCATAATTAGAGAGTAGGAAAATCGTCAACTAGACCTGTTTGAACGATCGCAGGTTGAGAACTAATCAGCCGATTCTGAATTCTTTTTCGTAAATTTTCATATGAAATGTAAGCAAGAAAAAAGTGTAAAGGTTGAATTATATTGAACTTCTAAGCTTTTACATTCTTTCTCTATACTTAACAAATATTTACTTATTTGTTGGTATTTCAAATATTTTTGTAAGAAGGGTCTGAGTATTTGGATTATTGGAGTTGGGGCGACGGATTAAGCTTTTAAAGTCGTCTAAATGTCTAATCCTTTTACTGCCAATAGCCCTATCATCTAAGTATTTATTCATTTATATACATCTAAAATAAAGTTTAACAGCATTAGAACAATAAATCTAAAGAAGTCAACAACAAATAAAATTATATTTTCAAACTTAAAACAAAAATAAAATGCAATATCTTTACAAGTCGGCAGGATTTTAACCAGTGCTATGGCCAGAAAGAAGAAAAATACCTCATCAGATGAAATTATGACTCGAAGTAGAGCTAGAAATCGTCAAAACTTGGTTGAGGAAGAAGAAAGTAACAACTCTGGTCGAGAGCTAAGCAACTCATCGAACAACAGTCATAAAGAACAAGAGTTTGTGGTTCCGAGAGGTTTTAAACTTGTGCTGGAAGAAGAATATGAAAGTGACTCCGACACCGAAATCGCCGCATCATTCGGTAGTAAGCCTAAAATACAAATTTTTAAAGGTTTTAATGATAAGGTCTCTATAGAAAATTGGCTTAAAAGATATGAAATGTTATGTAAATTTTATAAATGGGATGAAAAAAGAAAAATTATAATGTTAGGTAATTATTTAGAGGATGATTCTCTAAATTGGTATATTGAAAACTGCGAAAATTGTAATTGGGATGAACTTAAAGATAAATTGATAAATAGGTTCGGTGTTCAAAGTGTTGATCCCATAATAGAGTTCTTTAATTTAAAATATGACGTAAAAATTGGTATAAAGGATTATTTTGAGCAAAAGCGCAGATATGGAGTTTTAGCTAAGCTTAACGAGCAACAAATGATACCAATTATGATACAAGGCCTACATCCAAAAATGGCCAATAGTTTCATTGCTGTAAAGCCTAAAACTTTCAGGGAATTTTACCAAATTGCCAAAACAGCTGAAGATAACTTTAAACAGAGCTTCAATCAAAATATTAGAAATACCAATCTTTCATATTTGAAAGAAAAACCTAGATTTAGAGAGATAGTGAGCTTCAGAAGCAAGAAAAAGCCGCCAAATCCATGTAAAGTTTGTGATAGTTTAGGCTATAAAAATAGGTATCACTGGACTCAAGATTGTCGCAATAGGTCTAAACTGCAGCAAACTTCGATAAAACAAGTAAATAATACCGAACAGACTTCTGAAAATTCAAACGAGATATCTCCAGAAATTCAAAATATACATTTAAACTAGTTAAGTGGCCTAAATGCTGCCCACTTATCAAATTTAATGCAATGATAAATAATAACATTATTCAATCTATTTTTGATAGTGGGGCGAATATTTCTTGTGTTAGCTTTGAATTTATAAATAATTTAAAACTTAAAATATGGAGGTATAAAAATGAAAAATTAACATTTAACACGATTTCTAACACAGACAAGTATTTAGGTCACGTAACTGTAGAATTAACTGTTGGTTTAATAACTCAAAAAGTCAATCTAATTGTTTTAAAAAACTCTAAGCACGATTTGATCATCGGATTAGATCTTATCAACAAATTTAATTTAAGCCTTAATGAAAATTATCAAATTCATCAAGAAATTAAACTCAATGACCAAGTAATTAAAGAGGAAATAGCTTCTAATTATACATTTAAATCTAACTCAAACTTGAGTGAAATCTTGAATAAAAATGAAAACGAAATAAAAGTTAATTTGACTGAAGTTATAGAAAATCCCATAAAAAGTTATGCCAATTATCATAATCTAACCAATGAGGAACAAATTCAAATAAATAACTTAATTAGCAGATTTTCAAATATATTTTCAAAAGATAAGTACGACTTAGGCTCAATAAATATTGAACAGTGCAAAATCAATTTAACGAATAATATACCAATTAATTTACGACCTTATCGCTGCTCTCAAGAAGATCAGAATATATTGAATAATCAAATAAAAATGCTTTTAGAGAAAAAACTAATTAGGAAATCCCTTTCGCCTTATTCTTTACCTGTAACTCTTGTTGATAAAAAAGATGAGGGAAAGAAAAGTGGGCTATGCATCGATTATAGAAAGTTAAATATGATAACAATAGCAGATAATTATCCATTTCCTCGAATTGAAGACATGATAGATAAGCTATATGATTCAGAATATTTTAGTACCCTTGATATCAGCTCCGGATTCTGGCACATAAAAGTACAACCTAATGATATACACAAGACGGCATTTGTCACCATGTCTGATCTCTATGAGTGGTTAGTTATGCCTTTTGGATTCCGAAATTCTCCAGCAATTTTTCAAAGAATTATATACACAATACTTAAGAAATACAATCTGACAAACTTTGCTCATAATTATTTAGATGATATTTTGATACATTCAAGAACTCTAAACGAACATTTAATTCATATTGAAAAAGTTCTGCAAGCATTAACTTCAGAAAATGTGAAATTAAAACTGAGTAAATGCTCATTTGGCAAAAAAGAAGTGAAGTTTTTAGGACATATTTTAAGTAAAAACAAAATCATGCCTTTAAGTGATAACGTAAAATCAATTAAAGACTTCTGTGCTCCAACTAATGTTAAAAAGTTACAGCAGTTTTTAGGAAAAGTGAACTATTATCACAAGTTTATACCTAACGTACCAAAACTTTTAAGCCCTTTATACCAACTATTGAAAAAAGACACTAAATTTGTTTGGACTGAAAGTTGTGAAAAGTCTTTTAATGCGATTAAAACACTTAATTTCTAGCCCTGTTCTATCTATATACAATCCTAACGAGGAGTGTTATCTATATACCGACGCCAGTAAAGTAGGCTTAGGCGCAGTTCTAGAACAGAAACAAATTAGTGGTAAACTACATCCAATCGGTTACTTTTCAAAAAAGCTATTAAACTATCAACAAAACTACTCAATCACAGAGTTAGAATGCTTAGCAATCATAGAATCAATTGAATACTGGCATCACTACTTGTATGGTAAAAAGTTTACAGTGATCACTGATCATAATGCTCTGAAATGGCTGAAGTCAATTAAAAAGCCTAATTCTAGACTTTTTAATTGGTCGTTGAAATTGAGTCAATACAACTTTGATATCAAATATCAACCGGGAAAATCTAACATTGAAGCTGATTTCCTATCTAGAAATCCTGTTATTGATGCTAACTCTAATGATGAACATTTGAAAATTGTAAACCTTTTAACAAAGGATGAAATAATTGAAGCGCAGAAAGTGAGTTATCCAAACTTTAATAAATTACCAAAGAAATGTAAAATCGATAACGATTTAATAGTCAAAGTCAAAAATAACTTTCATAAAGTTTTAGTACCTGAGAAGCTTAGGTTGAAACTTATTGAAAATTTTCATAAAAAATTTGGTCATTTAGGCACTAAAAAGATTCTACAGTTTATCTCAAAATGTTATTTTTGGCCAAATATGACAAAAAGCGTTACCGACTATGTAAACTCTTGTAACGTGTGCCAAATGAACAAAATTCAAAGAATTAAAAAATATGGGTCATTGTCTCAAATAGGGCCAGCTACTGAGCCTTTTGATATTATATCCATTGACACCGTTGGTGGCTTTGGTGGATATAATTCCACTAAGCAATACATTCATATAGCAATAGATCATTTCACACGATATTTATGGACTTTAAGCTCAAAAACTCAATCATCAAAAGATTTTATTAATCTAATTAAATCTGTTTGTCAAACAAATAAACCTAAAATAATTTTGGCTGATAAGTACACTGGTATAAAATCGAAAGAGTTTGTTAATTATTTAGATAAACAAAATATAAAAATAATGTTTACTACTGCTAATTGCCCACAGAGTAATGGATTGTGCGAGAGAGTCAATCAAACTATTGTAACGAGATTAAGATGCAAAATTAATGAACAGAAAAAGTTTGTAAGTTGGCCAAAATTATTGGTAGAAGTGACTGAAGAATATAACAATTCTCCACACTCTGTAACTTCATTCACTCCTAAGTATTTGATGTTTGGCATAAAGCCGTTTGAGCCGATTATCAAAGACTCTTATCCTGATCTTGAAAACGCTAGAAAAATAGCTTTTAATAATAGTATGCGAAACCACAGTCAAAATAAGACCTACTACGATAGAAAACATATACCATATGTTTTCAGTCCCGGAGATCTCGTTTATGTAGAAAACAAAAATGATATTTCCCGTAAAAAGTTAGAGCCTTTGATGATCGGACCTTACAAGGTATTAAAAAAATTATCTGATATATCATATGAAATAGAATGCGATAAAAGAGGCAAAACCAAAAAAATATTTCATGTATCAAAACTTCGTTTGTATAAACCTAATGATCACGAATCTTAAAATAGGGGGATGTAAAGGTTGAATTATATTGAACTTCTAAGCTTTTACATTCTTTCTCTATACTTAACAAATATTTACTTATTTGTTGGTATTTCAAATATTTTTGTAAGAAGGGTCTGAGTATTTGGATTATTGGAGTTGGGGCGACGGATTAAGCTTTTAAAGTCGTCCAAATGTCTAATCCTTTTACTGCCAATAGCCCTATCATCTTAGTGTTTATTCATTTATATACATCTAAAATAAAGTTTAACAGCATTAGAACAATAAATCTAAAGAAGTCAACAACAAATAAAATTATATTTTCAAACTTAAAACAAAAATAAAATGCAATATCTTTACAAAAGTTTATTCAGATTCATCGTATCTGCTTTAGTTTGAGCAAGCATTAAAACTTTTTGTGTGACTTAGTAATCACTATATATTAGCACAATGAAAAATTCAAACAATTGTTGAGTAAAAATTTAAGTTATTATTTGCTAGATAATACTTTAGTATTGTTATAATTCAAATTAATTGAATAAAGCATTAACTATTCTAATCTATTTGTGCCTAATATATTCAGTTGTTAGCAAAGATAGCGAATAAAACGGATATCATAATGATAGATATAACAAATGAACAAATGATATATTAGTTTATAATTATGATTATGAATTTAAATTAATAAAACTTTGAACACATGCTGTACTAGATCATAAAGACTTCAGTGCGACACAAGTGAACGCCAAATCAAAATATTATAAAATCAAATATCTTAACAAATACTAACACATTGAAGCAGACTGATTGGGCTTTCCCTTTATTCAAATCTGACAATAGGCAATATTTACTTCTAACACTTTAAACTACAAGATAACAAACAACTATAGCGAGTATAATAGCAATTATAGAAATAGATATACAGGTAGACAAATGAAATATCGGGGCATTTTCGGGAGTGAATAACTTCTTTATTAGATAATATTTTTACAAAATTTTATTCAATATGTTTTCCCCCATTCTTGTAGATATTATAAACCCATTTAGGCCAGGCCGCCAATGCATTGTTAATTTATTCTTGAGGCAAACTCTTCCAGACGACTCTGAGAGCTCTTTTCAGACCAGCCATGTCTTTGACTTTCTTTTTCCAAAGAAGCCTCTTCAGATACCCCCACACAAAATAGTCCATTAGGGCTGCGTCGGGACTTTTCGGGATCCATTTTTCTTTAGGAATAAACCGCATATTCGCCTCCATAAACCTTCGGGTGTTTAATGCAATGTGTGATGGCGCCGAATCCTGATGAAAGACAATGTTGCCATTCGGGTAGAGTCTTCGGGCATCTCTGGCCAAAAATTTCCGCAAAACATTATTTATGTAGTAATGTCTATTAACTTTGGCCCCGGCTCGATGAAATAAAGACTAGTTTTTCCATTATAAGACACTCCGGCCCAGACCATAAACCCCTTTGAATGCGCTGCTCTTCGTTCAGCCTTTTCCACTTTTGGGTTCTTTTGGTCGCGACTGACGTAATGGATCCGACGTTTCCCGTTACAATTGGACATATAAAACCAGGCCTCGTCTGTGATAATCACATTTTTCCACTTCTGATTGTTCAACATCTTGTACAAAGCCAAAGATCGTTGCCGACGGATCTCAATATTTTTGGCACTCAATCCATGAACCAAAACCTTCTTTTTGGTCTTCACTTTCAATGTTTTGTGAATATGATGGCAAATATTCTGTTGAGTGCATCCTAAGACTTTGCCCATATGTCGCTGCGTCGGTGGGTTCGGGTTTTCGACCATTTTCTTAAGTCTTTTCATTTTATTTCGGTTCAGACTTGAATACCGGTTGAAATTCAGGCCCTGATTTTCCTTCTTCGGGGATGACTTCTGGTCCATTTTCTTAACCCTATTGATAGTTCCTTTAGAGGCGATGATATTTTTTTCTTCAACTCTTGAATTATCATTCGCTATGACCATTTAAGATCTAAAAGAACGCGGACACGGCCTACAACAGTCGGGTCTGTTTGGTGCCTGCCCATCATTGTTTACAAGTGAGTTAATTATTTATCGCAATAGGGGGGTCTGCACTGATTTACTTTATATAAAAAGCTATCAAATCAGTTCACTAGTTTGAAAGTTATTTACTCCCGAAAATGCCTCGTTAATTGATTTGTGACCCTCTGTAATATTATCTATTTCTATTAATATAATATTCACTTTAATATTATGAAGTGAATATTATATTAATAGAAACCGATGATTTTAAACGCGTTCACTGATCAGTACAATGATATTTCTGTGATTTTCAACATGAAAATCATAGTCAAGGCTGTGATCTATAAATGATTTAAAACTTATTAAACTTAATAATTTATAAAAGTTATTAGATAAATGATAAAAAGTTTTAAAATCCATATCATAAGAAAGCGTTTGTGAAAGAGAGATTGGTATGAAATGTACTATAGTATAGTGTACTATCAGAAGGTTCTAACATTTAAGTCAACGTTTATGAGTAAAGTTATACACTTAACTTATAAGTTATTACTAAACTTTTTAGTGGTTTTAAATATGAACTTTAATGTATTGCAACGTCTCTCTCTTTTATAAACGGTTTCATATTATGAATTAGTTCTTACTTCATATCCACGAAAGCACATATTACATATATATCATTGAATAGGATTTTGTTTGCCTAAAAAAAGAAGCGCCAACTGGTTTGCAGCGCAATAACTAATTTTTCATTAAAAAAAATCAGACCAATAGAAATAAGTCAAAGCAAAAGATCTTTTATTGAAGGAGCGAAATATGAACATCATATATTAGCTAAATTCACAATAGCTTTATAATGACTTCAGAAATTTAGTTGCAAGATAAAATCAAGTTCTGATGTCATTATTTTTAGCATTTTTGCTTATTTCTAATACAGTTAATTTTGAAAAGATTATAATATATTTCTTAGACAGACTTTTTGCCTACAAATACATACATAACTAATATCAGCACATCAAAATAAATTTATATTCAAGATATTGACTAGTTTTTTGAGCACAAGAAAACCGAAATTTCTTAGAAAATCAAATACAAACTAATGCGAACAAAATGATAATTAATATTAAGAAATCCATTAACAAAAATATTTTCGATCGTAACGTGAAAGCTTTTTAGCGAATCGAAGCTATCTGTCGGTTTACTGAGAAAATTTTTCAACTTTTTTTAATTTGCTTTTCAGAGGGATCTTGAAAGTTCTATTTTGCATTCTGACATGAAAATGAATAAGAATTGAAAATAAAATATTGAATATATTTTCAGTGAATATGCTTCTATGACATTCAGGGATCCAGTCAAAGTTAATTTCCAAAATAATTCTATCTTTCAATTTTTGTTTAATACCGATATTTTGTTTAGTTGCTTTTAATTGCACTCTTATTACACTTATCATTCTGGAAATGCATTGAGCAGCTTTTTCTGATGGGATTATATGAGTTTTATGTTTATCATTGTAAGATTTATAATCCAAAAATATAGTGTCAGTTCTAAAAGAATCAGTACTCTGTATGATATTCTCAGAGCATTGGTCACAATTATATTTAGCTTTCAAGCTAGAAATAATATAACCAGATATATATGTGTGAGAATTTTGAATCAAAGAATTATCGAAATTTGTGATTTCGTTAATAGGAATGTTAATATTCTGCGAACGATCTGATTCTAAGCTAAGTTTAGCAAAAGACTGATTATCTATTTCAGATTCAGGACAACGAGCAATATAAGTTAAAAGGCAGTCATTATTCCAACTACAGTTTGAGTTTTCAGATGCGGAATACATATCGTGTACAAGCAATACTTTAAAGGCAGATTTGAATTGCCTGTATGTCAGACTATGAGAACATCCGCCTTTTTCTCTCATGATACTGAAAGAATTTTCTGCTAAGTCTTGGTTCAAATTTCGAGTTTTGATTGAATGAAAATTATTTTTACTTAAATCTCTACAGAGATCAAGTAATGCGTTTATGCTTAAAAGTAAACCATTTTTGAATGGAGAGTCTTTCACAAATTTCGATTCTTTTTTATCAAAAAACTTTAAAGTACTTATAAATTTTCGAGATTCATTTAAATAGTTAAATGGTAAATTATCTACTTGTATTTGACGTCGGTAAGGTTTCATTTGATTCTCTGCTGAGGTACTATTAAGACAATCGAAAATGGTATCAAACCTTTCTATAAACTCTGCAGTGAATACAGAATTTTGTGGCATTAGATTTTGTGTAACACAGAAATAGATTCCTGAGGATACAGATCTACTCAACAGTTGTGTTGCTAGTTTAACTGATTGCATAGCAAAATTATCAAGATAAATGTGTTGATTGCTAATTTTCTTACATAAGCGAGGATTATTTATTTTATCAATTTTATAAAAAGCCGTTAAATGTTCCCATTTAGCTAACTTATTGTTGTCAAATTGGATGTGATATTTTTCAAGATTATTTCGAACTAATTTGATCAGATGATAGTAATCATATAAAAAAAATATTTTAAAAGTTTGATTATAAAGAATATATGGCTTTTCGGAGTCAATCTGAATAAGTTTGTTAAACAATTTACGATTCGAAGGCCCCATATCACAAACTAACAGTCTGACTCTGAAACCAATTTCAAATAATTTAGGTAAAATATATTCTAAAAGTTGTGAGTAAATTATTTCAGATGGAGTAGCATTAAAACCTGTACTAAATATATCGGCATTTTCATAGTTCCACGTATACTTCTAATGAAGTAGACAAGAGCTACATTTGCAAAAATCGGTCTCCTTCCTAGTTCTCCATAATCAACATATCCTTCAATTACATCTGCTCTAGTAGAATAGAAAAGATTCTTTTTAAGTGATATCTCGTCCCAACAGAGCACAATATCTTTATCATTATCATCTAATTTTTCAACTAATTTCTCAAGAGATTTAATAAGTGATGGAGAAAAACCTGGATTTTCGATGTTATTGTCTAAATGTCGGCAAAGAGTTATTTTTGAGGGTAGATTAAAAAATTTTCTTAAAAACCGATAAGCAGTAGGACTTCTATAATTCAAAACTGTACAGAAATTTTTCATTTTCAAGCTCCATGAACACTTTTTTTGATTTAAAAATATACGCATCAATTGGTACTTAATAAAGTCTATGAGAATTGGATCAACATTTTTTCTTACATTACTGAGTAGTTTTAAGATAAAATCAATTTTCGACTTTGCGCTCATTCTCGTTGTGTCGCTTTTCAACCTAAGAAATGAACTAATTCAAAACATCGTATATTTTAAAGTTTTTTTTACCTTAATCTCAAACTTTTGACTTGTCTTTGACTTTTGTTGAGCTTAAGTTTTAATGATTTGATCTTTGATTCGAACATGATTTTTGAATCAATATATCTTTTATTCAAATTATCAATTGTTTTGAGTAACTCTGCTTAAATGGAGATTCATAATAAATTTAAAAAGCGTGTTTAAATTTACGGGAGTGGCTGACCTCGCCAAGTGATATATCATTGGACTCAGGACATCGAACTGAGCACTTTGATACCTCACTCGATCAATTATCTCAAGTAGTTCTCGAGATATCCATCATTGTTTGGTTTAGTACTTCATAATGGATAAACCTGGATTCTCGAGTCGTAACCTAAACAAGCCTGATATAAACTAAGAGAGAATAAGTTAGGTTACGAAGCGATCTAACCTATTATACCTTAGTTTAAATCAGGTTTGGCTTGGTTTACAACTTGGTTAAGCCAGGTTTACCCATTTTCGAGGGGGCTAGGTCTCGGTGGCCAGAAGTGGTCAGGTTCGGATTAGAAGTAGTCAAGTGTGATATCAAAATGTTCAGCTCGACGAACTGAATCCAATGATGTATTACACTTAGAGGTAGGGGGTTGTGAGTGCCTTTAGACCCACTAGCCCGTATTTACCCGACAAAATTTTGAGCAGATTCTTAAAATCAAAATGTTAGTTTTTATTTACGAATAAATATTATCTCACTTTTATCTTTAGTTTGTCAGACGAACAAAAAATCAAATTCGGTTTAGTTCACAATAAAACATGATTTGAGCAATAATACCTTCAATTGACATCTCATTTGAATTTGTTTGAAAGTCGTTGTTATTCGATTCTATATCCTGAGAATTAGTTTGCAGACTTGATATAGAGAAAGTTGTGGTTAGAGTTGAACTCTTTTTCTTTGTCGGAATGGCATCAAATACAAGATATTTGCGTTTCAATGGATTCATGTATTTGTGATCATCAAAATGCTCGGAACAAATGAATTTTTTCCCAAAGTTTTATAACTTTGATTCTCGAACAGGTTCGAAATCTCTTCGTTTTCGCAAAATTCTACCCATTTTTGGCAGCTATCGATAGCATTAATTAGTTTTCAATAAGTTTATTATGAATAATATTACCGTAAACTCGAATTTTTATCATTAATTTCGAATAATGATACAGAAGATCGGAATTCGTTATTCTGTTGTTTTGACATTCACTTACAGAACATTTACGACTATTCATTGTAAACAATATATAAATTCATAAGAAATTGAATTATCAATAAATTGTAAACAAACAAAAATAATATTTCTTATCGTTTTTTCAGTACATAATGAACTGACCTTAAGTTTATATAAGTTGTTCAATACTATTAATGACTAGAAAAAGTTCAAAATTCGTTCAAAATTGGCGAAATTAGAGTTATTTATTGCGCTGCAAACTAGACGGCACTTTCAAAAAGTGGCAAATAAAATCCTATTCAATGATATATATGTAATATGTGACGAAAGTGATTTATAACAAACAGTTTCCAACAATAAAATCCAATTTTCCTTTGACTCAATCTCTCAATAAATGACGATAACTAAAAATTAATTAAATTATCATTTATTCAATGAGTAATTGTTTGATTTTTGTAAGTTTACAAACTTTGATGAGTGTGCCGTTACTTAAAGACAACTTTTTAGGTGTGAACACGATTCCCAATAATAAACTATAGGCTTTACTAGATTGATTATAGACAGAAGAGGCACAACTTATGATTAATATGAGTTGAAATATGAAAATAAGAGAACTATAAATGAAAAGCAATCTAGGTATTAAACCAGAATTCGAGAATATGCTAATGAATACGAATAAGTCAATTATAATAGTGTATGTCAGCCAAACCCAGAATAAATACTTTGACCAAAAGTCTTTGTTAAACGAATTGATTTCCAAATAGTTTGCATTCAAAGTCTTCATTATGACCATAGCTCTTCTGTTCATCAATTTTGATTTCTTTTTTGCAAAAATCCCAATTTCGTCATTCAATCCTTCAGATTTAATCGACAGGTAATAACAAATGAGGTAGAAATAGACAATATGGTATATAATAATCGCGATGATGTGATAACCGGCATAAGCGAAGATCAAATTCAGAGGAAACACATATAAAATAAATTGTATAAGAGAACAGTTGAAAAAGATCGGTAGATTCAAACCAACTAAAGCAGTTATTATAGCTAGTGGTCTTAATAAATTATCGCAAATATAGAATATTCGTTTCGCTGTTTTCACGAATTTGTATATTTGGGCTTCGTTTAAAAGTCCAATACTTAGGGGTGAAGTGAGTCCTGATTTCATATCAAATGGTTTCAAATAAGTCGGGATTTTGTTATTTTTGTAATTTCTATAATGAATCCATTGAAAAATCAGTGATAAGAAAATATCACTATGAATAATATTAGGTCAGCCGGAAATTAATCGGACTTTTTAATCACGTTACTGATGGAAGTCGTAAACATGTTTATGTTATATTATTGCGCATTAGATTAATATATTGCAGTGAATTCTTGCGCTCATAAAGTATGAGAAGTCGAAAATTATTATGAAATATTCGGGATTTTTTCTGGTAATAGTAAAGATATGATACACTTGATCAAAAATATCAAAGTCATTATAGCAATCAATAGTGGATTATGAAACCTGCTCCTTTTATTTTTATTTGATCCGTTATTGAAAAGAGATAAACTGATTCGATAAAAATGAGATCCATCAGAAGTGACCAACAATTCTGACGGTAATATTTGTGAAGAATCAAAATCAGTTTTTATATTTAACTCCATTCAGTCTCCAGTTATAATAAACTTATCAAATTTGATAAATAGATGAATATAGTTATCGAAGTGCTCTGAAATGATGTTAAAATGATATGAGAATATTACTGAGTTACTATTATTTTATATATATTCATTCGATGATTTCATGATAAGAGCTAATCAAACTTAGAAAGTCTTCGCAATAAAAACTTCCCAAAAGCCCATTAATCGCATTATTTACTAACGTATACAATTTATACTTATAGACAATATAAATGTCAATACGAGTGTATTATTTCGATCGAAATTTTCCATTAAACTCATAATGTCTTAGAAATAAATGTTGACATATTTATTGGGTTAAATACTTACAAGAAAGAGTCTCAGCTGTCTGTCACCGATTTTGACCAAAATTTGATAGTTTATTAATTTTGGGTCACTTATTATGAAAATCTGAGTAACTTTAACCCAATCGCTCAAGATGAGAAAATGTCAACATTCAAAACACTTTAACATATTTGCATTAAATCAGTGAGATATAAATGAGATCTGGGGGAAGTGACTAACGGTTCTTGAGCTAACACTTGTGATGGATCGAAATCATTTTCTATATTTAACGCCATTCAGTTTTCGGTTTTATTATTCTTTGATCAAATTTGATAAATATATGAATATAGTTATCGAAGTTCTTTGAAATAATATCTAAAAGATGTGAGAACATTATTGAGTATAACTAGTTTTATTGATATTCATTCAATTATTTCATGATAATTGTTGATCAAACTTCACGATTAAATTCA